>MKEJ01035759.1:0-12323 GCA_001753735.1 Embelia ribes
TATTTATCCATAACAAAATAAAATTAGGTTTTCAATTCTTTTTTATTTTTTGAATTTTTCATATGCACTTGGATATTTATTATAAGACATATTATGACTAATATATAAAACTTTTTATGCAAATAAAACACTATGCGATATGATTATCTATTTATCCATAACAAAATTAAAAATTGCATAATATATAAAAAATATATATTAGAAATATAAAAACTGTTTATTTGGATTTATTAGCGGAAAATAATTTAATGTTTTGTAAGTACTTTGTTTTTATTATATAGAGCCAAAAAACTTAGAAGATTGCTTGAACAAAAATATATAGAAAGAGACAATATTATAAAAAATATACAGCTAGTTAGGGAGTAGATAACATTAAATTAGGAAATGTATTATAAAATTAATTACTAAGCAATTTATGAAAAATAAGGCTTTTATGATATTTTTTAAAATACTAATTAAATGACGGAGCAAAATTTTAACTTTTAGACCTTATTAAGAAATATTATTTCCATTCAAATATATATTATTTATTTTAATATATATATTCAAAATATTTAAAAATTTGCAAAGCAAGTACCTTGCATGTTTTATTAAAGATCCGTCCCCTTGGCTTGTATCCACATTGTTTTTTAAAGATGGTACTGAATTGTGAAATACAGAATTTTCCTCTATGCTTTGTATACATTCTTTATCAGAGTTATAATAGTATTTGAAACCATATAATCATAATTATCACTACTTTCGTATTTTAATCTGAAAACTTTGGATCATTGCTGTTGTAGTTGAAATTAGAGGAACTAAATATAATTCTATTTGAAACTACAGGGATCAAGGGCACAGTTAACACTTAATTAGAGAATAACCGGTTTAATATGATTTTATTGTGAAAATACATTCTCAAAAATTAGGAATAATATGTAAAATAATGATTTAATTCCTAATAATATTTCACTTATTATTTTAATTATTTTTTATAAAATTTTAAATAAAAATGGCTAAAAATATGAATTATACATATATGAAACGAAATATGTAAAAAATATAGGTATATTTTTATTACGCTGTACACTTGTACATTTATTCGAAGACGAATTTATTTTTTTAATTAGACGTACATACGAGTTAGTTGGGTGCAATCCGAAAGGATCCGACCCGGAGCAAGTTGGGTATAACCCATTCGGCTCCGTAATAGGGTTTTGAGTGCCCAAAAACCCATATACACAGAGAGAGAGAGAGAGAGAGAGAGAGAGAGAGATTCAGCTGCTTCCGCTTCTAATGGCTTTTCTTTTCCAAAAATTTCAGGAGGTATTTTATCCCATATATATAATCATGCTGAAGTTTGAGCTCTACCAATTTTTCACCTAATTATTTTGTGATCTATTCGTTTTGCTGCCCGTTTCATCATTTCTTTGAATTATGGAACAATTTTTTTTGGGTTCATTTGTTTCTATCTTAAAAAGATTATCTTTTTGCTTCGGAGATGCCCATACCACATTCCCTATACTTTAATCCATATAACTCAAAACTCTAATATAGAGACTTAAATATTGGGGATGCCCGTATCACATTCCATTTACTGTTATTGTTGATTAATAGTGGGGATCACTTTAACAAATCCCCTATTATTAGTTGATTAAATACAGGCGTGGACCCAGTATTAAAATGTGGGGTGCTGAACGTGGCATAAACTGTTATACGGGGGCTAATGGTCATAATTTTTTTTTGGAGGGGTGGATTTTTTTGAATTATTATAGGCCCAACAAATTCATAGATCCGTCCCTGATTAAATAGCATTAGATACGCTACTATGTGCATCCCTAAAACTTAATTCCTAAAATTTAGTATAGAGGTATTGAGTGACTGGTGGGAATACCCTTATCTGAAAAGAAAAGAAAAATTCTCGCCATTTGTATCTATTGAATTCATTAGTTGGCCAACAACTAAGTTGATATTTCTGAGAAATTACTGTAATTTATAAGGATTTATGTTAGATGAAGACATAATGGAATAAGAGATCATAATTCCCTCAAACGGAAAATTCTTTGCATTGAAAAGTTGTACCCAAAATATATCTTCAAAATTTTAGGCTGTTGGATCGTGTTTAAAATGATACTCCAGATTTTTCATGATTCTTATTTGGTATAATCTGTTGTGACTTGGGACCCATTGCATTTACTCATCTTTCAAGTGTATAGCCCTCGTTGGTGGGGGACTGGGAAGGAGGGACACTCCAAAATGGGTGTTGTGTCCATGTTTGTGTCCGTGTTTGACACTCATCGGACTCACATATTCCATGGACACTTTAAAATTCGTGTCTGACACTCCATGTGGTGAGTCCAAAATATTAAGTAATTATTTAAATTTTGGACACGCGGTGGACTCATTTTGGACTTACCGTGAACACACCTGAATCAATTCATAATTCTTTTCTATTTCGTGCTCACTACTTTTTTCACACTTAGTTATACAATTTGGTTGTTTAAATAAATCACGTTTCCATAATTATTTAGTCCTTTAGTGCATAATATGTTTATGGGTTTTTGGATAATTGGTACTCATTAGTAAAGTGTATTAGATTACGATGTGATGTTTTTGCTTAGTTGCTACTTTGTTAAAACTCAAGAATTAATACTATTGTTCACTGATATTTGCTACTTATTTTGTTAATTCCTACCAACATATAACTCATAGAAGCGATTATAAAAATAAAAAAACGTGCCAGTGATTATAAAAATAAAATAAGTGCCAAATCATCGTTGCGTCCTCATCTAGAAATTTTTAGTAGTTTCTGCATCTGTGTCCGTATCCGTGTCTAATTCTTTGCTTCCTAGGTGGGGGATCAATATGATCATATATGCCTTTATTACGTGTACATCGTGGGTGTGTTTTATGATAAGGTGTGATGACCATCGATGAGTTGAAAGTTTGTTTATTTTTGGTCAAGTTGGAGAAGTTTGTTTGCATTTGGAGAATGATGGGTTGATTAGAGAAAATTCTGACCTTTGACAGTAGTGACGAGAGTGATTATACACCAATTATATTTGGGAAAAGTTTATAGAAATCTGTATTCTGAGGTGGATTGTAATATCGTGGTTGGAGCTTGCTTTGATAAACTTTTTTTAGGTCAAACGTCTACTTTCTCAATGACGGGTGTATAAAGGTGAAGCTTTATTTACAATTTTCCTTGCTTAACTTGTAAGTTTGTGCTTGACATGAAGTGTAGTTCTAGGTTGTCCCTTAAGTATTTTCTTGAAGTACCAAAGAATAAGGTCTAGATCTCAGCTCTATTCCTCAAAATTTGTCTACAGAGTGTTTTGTTTGATGACCAATTAATGAGCGTTGGAATTAGATTATAGTATTTATAGATTAACAACCTAAGAGGAACTGCAGCCTCAAATCCTACATTTTGTTTAGCAGAAAAGATGTGTTCAAAGTCTTCTTTTTGTTTCTTATTTTATCGTAATGTCATTGGTTAGTGAATTTGAGAATAATGTTTGACTTCTTTTGATATGGTCTCGTGTGTCGTGATCTGATTGTGTATAATTTCTGGATTTTACTCTGTTAGCTTTACTATTCAGCTAGTTGGTTAGGCATGTAAAAGTCCCATAGTTTTCTTCTCGTACTTCTTCCCTTCCCTGATGACCTAGTAATGAACTCCCTCATATGATTTTCAGTCGCATGTGAAAGGTATCTAGGAGGGATTTGACTCAGACGACAGCAGAGTTTTTGACCCTGCCATTATCTGATAAAGTGGGTTAGATATTAGCCTTCCATTGACACAAACTTTTGGGGATGTACCTAGGAGTTAAATGTGGCATTCTTTCACCCTTTCCCAAAATACCTGGCACAGTGGATTAAAAATTGGTTGTCCATAGAAAGCATTATTGGTAACATCAAGCTAGCGATTTTTATTTAGCTTTTGGGATTAGCTTAATTATATACTTAGCTAATTGAGTCCAGTCTCAGTTATGTGGAGATGACTGCATGGTTCTCTTTAAGCCATTCTACCAACTCACTGGTGTGCTTGTTGGCATAAAACTCTTGGATTGTTGGCTATGCCATTCAAATTTCAAACTTGCCATACCACCTTATGGTTCATATGTATCGTTGTGCCGTATTCAAACTTGTAAAAGTGTTTTGTTTAATTTGTCAATAACTATTCATTTTTTGTTTGTGTTATGATATTCTTATTCGCCATCTGTGATTCAATTTCTTAAATGCCATATCAGTAATTTGCTATACTTTTACTTCCTGCTAGCGTCTCCAAAATGTTTCTATTTTATTGATGCATGCAATACAAATAGTTCACCTGAGTATAGAATAAAGCTTTTGATTTAGCATTTTGGCTCCCAAAATACTCAGGCTCCCATTGAACATTTGGGGGCTCCCTTGTCACCTCACATGTTTCATGTCCTTGCATACATCTACTTATATTTGTGCCGCATCATTTTGGAATCAAAATAGAAGTTGATTTAGGACTATGCATTATTATTTCAATCAATTTATCGTATAACCCTACTTGAAATTGTTAGGCCTAGTTTGGGAATACTGGTATTTTTTAAAATCCGCTTCTTAAGGCTGTTTTTGGTAAATAAATTTTAAAAGTTGCTTTGATAAGCAGTATGGTGTTTGGTAAAGTGTTGCTTTTTATTGTAAAAAGACAAAAGTAGGTCTATATGGGAATAGTTCACCTGAGTACTTATTATGGTAATAAATGAAAGAAAAAGTAGAAGCAACTTTTCAAAATATTCCTAAGATTGCTTCCAAAATCACCTCTAAAAAAGGAGAAGTACATTATTAAAAGCAGGTACTTTAGAGTTTACCGAACACTTCATGCTACAATTTCAGCAAAAAGCAATCCCAAACTGGCCCTTAGTATGTTGCTTTAGTCTCAACATTGACTATTCATTATTCAAGCATCTTTAACAATTACAGTTCTTTTGTTGTTTGTATTGTTGTTAGGCTGTTAGAACCCTTGCCAAGAGTCCCACATTTGCTAAAGATCCAAGGCACCTTCAGTTTGAGGCTGATGTAAATCGTCTCTTCCTTTACACCAGGTTAGCATAATTGATCATTGATGGCTATTGTCCGCTGAGATGTCAATTTTAAGTGAGTCTTTTTAGCTCGACCATATGCAGTGTTTTTTCTTCACCTTGAGCTTGATCATTCACTATAAGGAAATGCAATTGCCTAATTATCTTATTTTCTGGAGTGCTTACAGTAAGATGAAAAGCTCGCTTTGTCCCTTTTTTTTTAGCGCATCGTTGGTACTTCCTCTCAAGGAAATGCATGTTGATTCACCTGTAATAGTTGCACATTTACCCTTTTTTCATTAATAGCTCAAACAGAAAATAAAGAAAATCCTATAAAGGATAAACATTTACAACATGACAACATTTCGCTGTTGCAAACTTAAGGACTTGATAGCCTAGCGGCCAATAACCCACTCCCCACATGGGATGCCATATGCTGGGTACCCCTCCCTGCTTATTAAGCTATTCCAATGAACTTTAAAAGAAAAAGGGAAAAGAAATCGCTTAAGGAACTTGGCTTATTTTAGTAGAACAGGAAAATCATCCTTGACTACCATGGGGATCAAAAGGTCTGATAGATCTTTTCTCCAGGCTCATGGTATTATCCACGTTCAGTTTCTTCTGTTGTGCAAAGGTCTTAGTTTCTTAATTTAGAATTCCGAGAAGTTTAACTTGGACTTGGTGGGTACCTATTCACACATCTTGAACATTGAGAAGTAATTCACATCTCTTGAACATTGAGAAGTAATTCTACTTAGTGTATCAAGGCAAACCAAATCTGGTAGATGGTATAGGCTTTGTAGATTACCTATTTGTCGTATATTTTACTGTGCACCTTTAATTGAGTTAAATACAGCTCTAAATCCATATGTTTTTTTGCTATTTTCATTTGTTGTAATGACTAATAAAATTTAAATTTCCAGCTATAATCTATTAGGAAGGGATGCTGAGGAAGCAGACGCAGAAGAGATTATCGATATGGCCAGCAAGGCCTCCCTAGCTGATCAACAGAGTCAGGTTCAAGAAAATATCCATTCTCAAATTAAAAACATCTGCATGAGGATGGATGAAATTCTTCTTCCTGATACGAAGTGCATAAAAGACGGTGCTGAGATGGCATCGCAAAAGCGGTCTGTCCGTAGTGGCCTAGGCCTGGCTGTTGGGCCGAGAGGCCCACCAACTAATAAGCCTGGTAAATTTATTTGCTTATTAGCTGTTTTGAATTTATTTTTTTTTATTATTGTGGAATATTTCTCAATTTTAACAAATCAAATATATACTAATTGAAGGGATTTTTTACACATCTATATTTACCAATTTAGTCAAGTTTTTTAGAACACATTTTACTGAAATGGTAAAACGGATGGTGGCAAGTTGTTCTACCAAAGTTCACATGAGCAACAGTGTTAGGATAGTCACAATGCCAACATCGGAAAAGGTTTCACGAAATATGGTTAAATATTGAAGGGATAGGAGATTAAAGAATATATATGTATATATATGTATACATTATTTTGGAAAGGCAACAGTTTCATTTCTTTTTCTCCCTTTATGTATGGTTGCCATCAGCTGGACTTCTTTTGTTTCTTGAATTTTAAAGATGCCCGAGGAAATGAGGTAGTTTCAGTCAAGTTCAATGATTCGTTTGGAGAACGTGCTTGTGGTCGTGCTATTATTTTCAACAATAGTGATTAGAGAACTTAATACTTTTTGTCCAGACCCATATGTGGTCCAACTTGACTTTACTATGACTGTATCTCAGAAGAGTAAACCTCCCCAACACTAAGCCTATTTCTTTCTGGCTCCTCTTTATACCTGCACAGATAATGTTTTCTCCCTAGCACTGTGATTTACCATTCATTTGATTGTTCTAACATGATGATTCTTAGGGTTGGGTAATGCTATAATAGAGAACTTTGCTTCTTAATTTTCCTAGTGGTGGTAGAGTGATTTGGACCTTAGTTGTTCACTCATTTGGGAATGCTCGTATTAGCTGCCCTTGATTGCTCATTACCATTACCCTGTTATTCCAATTTCTAGTTTACTTTGAATTTTTAGCAGAAGTGCGCGTGGGTTAGTTTTTGAGTTTGTCAGGTGATATGGCCCAACCTTTTATCAAGAGCCTGTACTCTTTGTAATACACCTAGGAATTTGATTCTTCTGAGTAGAAAGAAACTATATTGGAACTCATTAGTACTTGTTGGGTTTTAAGGAGTCATAGAAGTACTATAAGAACCGCCAAGGCGTTAAGCAAATTAATTTGGCCTCCTTGTGTTGGTTTAGTTTAGAACTGGGAAACCGATGTCTCCGTCCATCTCCTGGTTACACAAATTTTATAACCAAAACTGAGCTACTGCCCAGTCCTGTGTGATTATGAAGAACATTATGCTGTATTTTTTAATTCAGGATTCAATAGTGTATTAGTACTACTATTCAAGCAAATTCTGCAGGTTAATTAAGTTAATACGTGACGAAGCTCTCTGAGCTGCTTTTAGCCGCACATTTCCATCATTCAGGCACAGTATCATTTCTCTTTCATTCTTTGACTGGCCTCAAGATACCATTTTTTTTTGCAAATATATGCTCTATTTTATTGTTCATTGACAAGGTCTCTGGTCTTCATACATAAATTCTTAACCTACCTGTGGCTCTGGGTCCCTAAAGTTAATGGCGAACACCGAATGTGATCTGAGTGGTTTGGATCTTAGAATATTAAAGTTAAGTTGCTTGAACAAAATAAGATCATACCATTACACATCTTCATATCTATGCCTTCCTATGATTTCAGTTACTTCTAAGTCTCTAGTTTTGTCAAATGCGTCGAAATATAGATGATACAGATCTATTTTGCAGCTATCTTTATGGTTTGATGCTGATTTAGTGTGAATTTTCAGCACAGCTATACCCAATACAAGGCCATTAAAACTTGCTGAGCTGTCACGGGAGTTGAAGAATCTCATGGGCTATGCCCTTGAGCTCAAACCATCTCAAATTCCACACAAGGAAGCTGGCCAAGGTTTATTCATTGATGGCCAAGCCGAGGTTGGAACCGTTATAGCACTCTATCCTGGGATAGTGTACTCTCCCGCATACTATCGTTACATTCCCGGGTACCCAAGAATTGATCTGCAAAATCCTTACTTGATAACGAGATATGATGGGACTGTGATTAATGCCCAGCCTTGGGGTATTGGGGGTGAAGATCGTGAAGTGTGGGATCCCTCAAGTACCGTCTCGTTTAAGTCGAATTCCCAAAATGCTGACAAGGGTTCTGATCGGATGTGGAAAATGCTTAGTAAACCTATCGAACCAACTCGAATCGGGAATTTAAGCGATGTTTTGGAGAGGAGGAACCCTCTAGCTTTTGCCCATTTTGCCAATCACCCTTCGAAAGGGATGGTCCCAAATGTGATGGTTTGTCCCTATGATTTTCCATTATCTGAAAATGATATGAGGGCTTACATACCAAATTTACAGTTTGGGTGCGGAGAAGAAACCAGTATGAAGAGATTTGGTAGTTTTTGGTTTAAGGGATGGAGAACGGGTAATAGCGAAAACAGTGCGACTGTTCTCAAGACAATTGCGTTAGTGGCTACTAAGGCACTTTGTGATGAAGAGGTGCTTTTGAATTATAGGCTGAGCAACTCAAAGAGGCGCCCTTCTTGGTATACTCCAGTGGACGAGGAAGAGGATCGGAGAAGGTGGGGGTAAACCCGCCTCCAATTCATATTGATAGATTCTAATAATTGAAGGTTTCTCATTATATGACCTAGTTTAGTCTGGGTGCACCATGTCTGCATTTCCCTCTCAGAGTTTATGATGTGTCGGCTTCTTGAACTGGTGAATCCTGCACTGGCTAGTTGTTCTAGGATTCCTCTGTTTGATCATCTGTAATGCGGCTTTCTCATTTGTGGTACGTTTCTTGGATTTTTCTTTTTTGGTTAATAATGAAATTTTGTAGAGCTTTTTGAGAGCTGCAATTTTACCTTCTTTCCATTAGTCAGTTGCGTTGCAGTGATGTAGTTTCGTTTTTCGACGAGACAAACACGCCTCGATTGTAAGCCCATATTTTTGGAATCCAAAAGGCATGCGACATTTTGACCGCATAGCCTTTAAGGTCTATTGTAGCAAAAAGGATTAGCTCAATTCATAATAAAAACCCTAACTCGGAAAGAGTTACGAAACTGGAAAACAAAATAATACGATTTTCTGAAAATAAAAATAAAAATTTGAATTGCTAAAATAGCAATAGATTTTATTTATATTGTTGCATAATTAGGCCGCCAATATCTAGGGCATACTGATTAATTTTGATATTGATATTCTCTAAAGCCATTATTAATTATTATTTCCAAATGGTTTTGATATCTAGGGTTACTTCTTTAGAAGGTTTGACCAAATCTCCTCTTTCATATTGTGTATCCAATTGGGGTCATCACTCTTTGAATGCTCATTCCAAATTTCTCTCCAGTCCCTTCTATCTGATATATAATAATACTCTTGTGGTGTATAAGTACTTGTTTCATCTTCAGTTAAATCTTTTGTATCTTCTATTTCCACCACCTCCATTTTTTTGGCTATTTTAGCACTTGATTCATGTTCTTCCTCAATGACTTCATCGACTTCCGGAGGAGGATTTGAGTTGTTCGATCCTCCTTCCGTTTCAAGTGAGTTGTTCGATCCTCCTTCCATTTGGATGCCTTTTTTGGCTATTTTTGATATTTCATTCCTGAGAAATAAGAACACAAGTTTTAAGGGCGCGGGACGGATTTGTAATTATGTAATTTTAATAATACGGTTCGAATGCAAAAAATTCTCAATAACCAAAGAATACAAATTTAATAACTTTCCTTCTTTGACAAGGTTGATTATTATTTTACACAAATTTGGATGAGTAACACATGTATAATGTGGTCTCTCGTACATGTTGTGACTCCAAATGCATTGGTGCAACGAAATTATAAATGACATTTTATGGAATAGTATTTCAAGAAAATATATATGAAGAAAAAAAAAATAAAAGAATTGGACAAATTCCGTCACTTGGCTTATTTTTATTATTAAGTCTAACAAATTGGCCAATAGCGGAATAAATGTGTCTCAATATGATTTTTTTATATTAAAGAGGCATATGCCAATTAGAAAGTCTTGGATTTCCAAACCAACATGAAATTTGGAGTAAATTTTGAGATATGAATAATAGTAAAATTCTAAGCCTTAGACTATTGAAAACTGAAAACAAATATATGGGGGAACTAATTCATACTCAACCGCTTCTTGAGGCCTTTGAAACCACCCATTTTGCTTTGCAGTGAAATTTGAAATATTATATCCTTATTTTTAATAAGTCATGTTATAAATAAAATCTAATGCATGGTTTTCTTTAATTGCTACGTACATTGATTGTAAATGCACGTTCGGATCTATTTTGTAAATGCAAAATCATATCATATCATATATAATAAACTAAAAGCGGATAGTATTATGCCAAATGGTATGAAATGATGTGTGTAAACTTATCAACTATTATTAATTAACAATTAATTTAATAAAAATTTGGAAGCTACACGCAAGTATAGAACATAAATTATAGATGAATTAATAGGATAAGCACAAAAATGTGAGCATACGAAAGCTAATTAATTAATATAATATAATAATGCATATTATTGCATGTGGTATCCAAAACGGTGTAAAAGTTTCCGAAGCACAAATTTTGATCGTCACAAGTAGATTTACTTTCTAAGAAACATATAAACACATCAAATCATATATTTCAGCAAGGTAATGAAAATTGAAAATAGAAACGGAAAACATTAACTACATTTAATTAACTACACGTTTTAATATCTTTTCCAATTCTAATATTTTATGTTTGGAACATGTAAAAAGAGACAAACCGTTCTAATTCCATGAAAATCATTTCTCCATGAATAATTAAATTTGCTTTTTCTCCAAAGATCCATAGCTATCATTACCATTGTTTATCTCCTTTTTGTTTCTCCATTAACATTTTTGTTATGATCTTCTCCCACCATTGACACTGATGGCATATTTTTACGTTAGATTGTTTTATGGTCTCTTTTACATGTTAGCTTTCAATAAATTCTGCATATGCTTCTACAGGCACGTTCATATCGTTAGCTCTTTCATTTTACTTATTTTTACTACTTCTATTATGTCTTAACTATATATAAATGGTGATATGGGCCTATCTTTCTTTGATTTTTGTTGAAAAAATTCGCTACTACATTCTAATACAAAGATATACATTATTTTTGCACCAAGCGGTACTTCGTATTATTACAATTTATATACTCTTAGTCATCGACATTTTAAAAATAATAAAAAATAAATAAAGGTGCAGTACTTGTATTATTACAATTTATACACTCTTAGTCATCGAAATTTTTAAAAAAATAATAAAAAATAAAAGGCACATAAAATTTGTACAAGAATTTGATTTATAGAATAAGAATAAGGCTAAAGGAAAAGGAAAAGAAAAAGAAAAAAACAAAAGTGAGCATATATATATATATATATATATAAAAGGACATACCCTCTTGAAAACTAATATAAACTAAACAATATCTAATTATAAAAACTTGTAAAAAGAACTTAAAAATAATGAAAAATAAAAATGTCACACCCCAATTTTCCTAGAAAACTCAAAATAAGCCCCAAACCTGTTAAAAGTCTTGGAGGGTGAGTGTATTTTCTTTTTAGATAAAAGAGAATAAAACACTTTATTTGGTTTTGAAAATAAAAATGGGGAATACACACTTACACCGCCACTTGCTAATCTCACATTCTATAATATAATCGCATAAATATAATCATCCATCAGAGTGCATCTAAAAAAAATACCAACCTGGTAATAATAAAAGTAAACTTCATGTTTACAAAATACAATATGAGTTGCATGCTCCAATACTGGTAAGACATATTACATTTCGTGCTTGCTTAAAATATGGTATCTCGCTAATAGAGCAATAACGGAATGAAATACACAAGTCCCTCAGGTACAAAATATACATCTCGTTAACTATCCCAATAATGTATAAAATACATCTCACTAAGCCTCTGAAACAATATAACAAATAGTAAGGTTGATGCATCAAAAATATGAAATCCAAAATACATCTGTAAACAAAAGAAATATATACATAAGGATCAATCACCTTCAGTGGTGCTGCTCACTAGCCTCGGCACCTGCAGTATAAGCGTCTACAAAAGTAGAAAATGGTATATATGAGTTAGTCTTCAAAATAAGATGATATATGTAATGTT
>MKEJ01035762.1:0-10357 GCA_001753735.1 Embelia ribes
AATTCAATTTTTAACTTATAAAACTAAGTGTATAAATATATCGGTGATAAATGTCTGATACACGATACGTCTCGCATCGTAAGAGCCAGACGTGTATCGATCGATATTTTTAGTCAAAATAGAGATAGAGCTACGATACATACGGAAACCTTCTGGGACTATCATATTGTACGATCATTTGGCATCTCGTAAGAAATTAACAACCATGATCCAACCAATTATTTCCATTGTTAAGATGAGAGTTAAAATATACATGTTGTCAGTAGTACTATAAAAAAAATAAAAATAATAACGCTAGCGTACCAATTGCCAGTTGCTATATAAGAGCATCCTAATCATGATCGATTAAAGTGGCCATCACAGTAGTGGTCACAGAACTATATGGCAAAAGAAAAAATCTACCAGTAGCTGATCCCAATAGACTGGAAAAGTTAGCATAGTGTTGTTGCGTGCATACGCTATCCATTTAGCTATTAGGACGAAGAAGTTAAAAAGAAAACGGACAATCAGAGGATTTGAACATTAACAAATCAGTGAGCAGTACCTCAAACCTCTCATCAGCAATGGCCTCGTTCATCAATCTGCGAAGACGCAAAACTGGTTCTTCTTCCTCGAACAATCTCAGTGAATCACGCAATCTAGCAGCCTCCTCATAGTCCTGAAAACCAAATCACGGCATTTAAAATCATTTACAATCTGCATGCATTTTATAGTTCATGCAAACTCCCAACTAACTTGGCAATCAAAACTGTGAATTACAAAAACACTGCACTGTATTGATTTTGCTATTTTTGTTATCCACCTTTGAACTTCGACAATGTCACACACTAAGTACTCACGCACAAACACAGATACGTGTATCATCCGGCCAAAGTAGCTAAGAAAATAACCTGAAAGAATAATGTCCCAAATTACATTGGCTAAGCCACATAATTCTATTCGGTAAATAGGCCAAAATATTTGCTAAACTTCTACGGATACCATAAGCAGAATGCATAATATCGACCTTAATAACATATGATTGGAGTTGGATATTTATAGCATAATCACGATACACCTGACCATCATCTAGTTATTTAATCAACGGCTTATGCTCTTAGTTTGTGGGGCATTTTTTTTTTCTAGTTAAGTACCAATATCTTGTATTTAATTACCATAAATTTTCCACAAACTCATCAAGACACCACGAAAATTAGAGACAAACAAATCCAAAAGTTCTTAAATTCAGCTTTACAACGCATCAAACAGAAATGGCCTTGAATTTTATCAACAGCTAGAGACAAAAGTACAGTTACATGCATGAATATATATATACACATACATATACATAAATATACACACACACACCTCAGATTTGGCAGCAACTTCCATCTGCTGCTTCAACAGCGCATAAGTTTGGCTCCGTGACAGAGACGAGCTATTCTCGCTCCAGCTACTACTCTCTACACCGCCGCTGCCGCCGCCGCCACCCATCTCCGGCGCACAGGCAAAGATCCTCTGCGTACTCCGATAAACACCACCGAAACTCAAACAACGCCTCCTCACCGCCGCCTCCAGGTCCGCCGCTCCGCCGCCGTGCCTCCACGGAAAACACCTCGTCGGGCTGAATTCGCCTAACACTTTCAGATTCAGCGACTGCATTGTCTCGCTCTCTCTCCCTCTCTCTCTCTTCCGTCCCGGCGAGGAGATTTTCGCGCGAGATCGGGAGATTTGTTGGGGAAGAGAGATGAGAGGGTTGAACAGTAGCTGGTTGTGAAAGTCTTTGGTTAATTACGGAATTGGGCATGATTGAGGGGCAATGGTAAAACGGTGATGTAATAATTAGGGGTATTTTTGGCATTTCACTGATGTGATTCTTCTGTGTGTACTCAGAAAATGATAAAAGATCAAATATATTACGAGATTTCTGCATGCCAGATTTTTTCACGCCCAGAGCAATTATCAATAGTATTTTTAATTTTTGTACTTTAATTTAGCTTCTTTTTTTTTTCGTTATTTTTTTTTACGAGTAAATTTTCACCAAGCGGAACCTAAATTAGGTATACTACTGTGAATATTCTACTATGGATTATAAAAGTATACATTTATGTTAATTTATCTTTCGTTGGCGAACTAAATAGTAAAGTAAAAAAAAAATCGCAAATGACCATCGTGACATCTCGCGAAAAAATAAAAAAATTCTACATGGAATAAATAGGCACGGCCATCATAGTTGGGATTTATGGGTTTGCCATTATTGTTTTGGCTTGATTATGAGTTTGTTTGATTGTATAATTTAAGTAAAAATAAATAAAACTAAATAAGAAAAAATAAAAATTTTAATTTCAAATTTTCAGCTTATTCAAATTAAAATAATTAATAAACTCAATTTGAAAATTTTGCAAACAAACCAATCCTATATACAATATCGCCACCATGTAGGTCACAAATAATACTAATCAATTATAATATGTAACGATATTTCTTATGCATTTAGTCTAGACCTCGCTATTGGCATTTTAGAGCGACAACAAACTATTATAACCGGGTGTGGGTTGGAGCCACATCGTGAATCACCATAGTTTTAGATATTATTTTAAATATAACATGATGTGATATCTTTTTATTAAGCTTATTTTCAAATGTTGCTATATTCTTATGTCATGATGATGGTGTTGTCAAAATTTTCAAACTATGCGGTACCCGATATTCGATCATCTCGCCAATATTCAACACGTCTCTGTATTTGTGACATATTTTTTGAACTAATAAGTGTAGCATAATTTTTTTAATTGCATAGCGGTGAGACTTGAATGTAGAACCTCTATCTACTCTGATGTCACATTTAATACAATAAAAATAATAAAATTTTATTAAGAGGGATAATATATTGATGATAAATCAAATCTCGGGAAATATGTTAATAAAAATTTAAAATTTTAGGAATAAGTTGATAAAATGTGAAATCTCAAGGTACTTCTGATAATTGACATTCATATTATTATGGTATTATGTCTTCAATATGAAGAATTGGGTTAAATATCATGATCAAGAAGACTAGATTGCTTACGTTTAAGAAATCTGAATACATCCTCTTAATAACTTTAGGGCAGAAGAAATTTGGAGCAATCAAATAAAAACTAATGAAATTTTTAGTAATAATTTTTTTGGGCCTTTTAGAGTCGGTTTACAGAGTTACTGTAACCGTAATGAAAATAGATAATTAGACGAGAACAAATTTTTTAAACTAAAATAAACTAAAATTAAAATTCTTAAACAAACTTATTGATAAACACAATCTACATGAATATAAAGTTGTAAATAAGGTCAAAACAATAACAAAAAGTTTGTTCAAAAGCTTGAGAGCAACCACATCCAAACAAGGATCCAATCTCCATACAATAATTATTTTCTAGCAATGTAATTTTTTTAAACAAAATTATTGCATTTCAGGACAAAGATATTTTCAATTAAAAACAAAGTACTACAATTATATATAATAAAAAATGAAAAATATAAATTAATTATCCTCAATTTATAATAAATTTATCTAGAAAAATACAGGAATTATTGTAAATTACAAGAACAAAATTTTTTGCATTGAGAAGCTTCCTCCAAACAAGAGTCGAACATGCAATCAAGTAAAGTTCCGCTAGCCACTTTATTAGATTGTTTTTTCCAAAGTTTATGTCCCACCTAACGTGTACCATGGAAATAAAATTGAAACGCTATGACATTAATTTTATTTTACTTTGGATTGATTAGTCTATGACACTAGTTAATGTCGTTTATGGTTATATATATATATATATATATATATATATGTATATATATATCTCGAAAGTTGATAAAAATGTGGATGTATGTGTGGGGGTGTTTTGAAAGGGTCGCATAATGCGTGACCGTGAATTGCGGGGTCGTTGGGCCCAAAATAACACCACCAAAAAACTGGTCAGGCTGCTAAACATGGCAACGTGGGCCCTGTCCCATCCACAAAAACAGAGTTGTCAAATAAATAGTGAAATATTATGCAATAATTAAGAAATAATATTTTGAAATTTGAATGAAATATTATGCAATAATTAATAAATAATATTTAGAAATTCGAACGAAATACAACGTAACAATGATAACCCTTTGGGTAAATTACACCTTGCCCTCGTTAGATTTCTGACAATTTTAGATTACCTCTAGAGGCTTTAAAAATTACACTCTGTCTGCACATATAATCCAAGTTAGATTTTGTTATATAAGTACTACATTACCGTCACTTAATTTTTTAATTTTATTAATTTATAACTTGATATTAGGTAATATTAAAGAAATTATATTTACTTTAATAAAATATATCATATTTGTAAATAGTATTTTTTTTAGCAAAAAAATGTAACAAAAAATTATACAAAATATACTATTTAAGGGGAGAATTTTAGTAAATTTTAGAGTTATTTATTATAAAATAATTTTATTTTTACTATGCTCCCATAAACGTTAGGTGTAAACTGGAATGGTCACCAAACTTTATGGGGGTACAGTGTAATTGCAGAAACCTCGAGGGGGTTTCTAAAATTGTTACAAAACCTCGTGGGGGGCAAAGTGTAATTTATTTGATCCCTTCAAATCTTTTTTTTTTATTTTGTTCGTTGTGAACGTGAGAGAACAATATTAGTAAACGTATTAATTTTGCAATAATATTGGAAAATGAATAATTATTTTTCAACAGCCAATAAATGAAATAGAGTGTATAATTTGTGGTTGGATTACTGGTCAAAAATATCAAATACTGTTACATATACGTACAAATTTAATCTTAAAATTTGTCCCAACTACAATAGCAAATAGATGCATTACTTACCAAAATATTAATGGGGTTTGTTTTGACTTTTATTATTAGGCCATTAATTAGGATTTAACTTCGGTTGTTCAATTTTCATTGAATCAACCATTTAAGTTCATCAATTTATTAATTTTCCATTTTCTATTAACTTGCTGTGGGAAAGCTTGATTTTGTACTTTCCCTAGATTGGTAATTTGCTATTGTATATTGCATTGGATTGATAGGATAATACTAATGCAATTGTATATTGCATAAAAATTTTACATATGCAAGTATATAAAAAATTCTTATATATATCAATTCATTAATTGACACGTATGAGACAAACTACTTGCACATATGAGATAGATTATTCATTAATAGTAAATATTAATAGTCTTTTTCTTACGTATGAATCGATGAGAATATGCATGTAAAATTTCTTACATGTTTGTATAAATAAAATCTTGATCCTTGTATATTAGCCAAGTCTATGTTTATCATCGGTACGTAGTAACATTTCTCAATTTGTATTTAACTCTTCGCCCCAATTTTATTTTGATATCGTCATTTGTTGTTGGGAACGTGTTTTCCATCGTGCTATTGCGCAACTTGGTAAAGGGTAAATTGTAAACGTGTAGTTGAAATAAAATACTCCATCCGTCTATAGATAATAGGATATATTTCTATTTTTAATTGTTCAAAAATAATTGTATATTTTTATTTTGAGAAAATTAATCATCACAAATTTAATAACATTTCCACAATTGTTCCTTCACAATTATTAGCAATGGGGATAAGACAAAAATTGATAGGAGTGATTTGGTAATTTACATTTAATTCAAAATTTGAAATATTATTCTTTAATTTTTTTTTTCTACAATCTTGTGCCGATCCAAATAAACTAATTATTAATTAACAGAGGTAACTTCTAAATGCAATTTGTCTATTAACCTAGCCGGTTTTTAACCCTTTATACTTGATATTAATATTTCTCTTTTCTTTGCTCTTAATTTGATGTTTTCATCTTTTACCGGATACCAAATAACGCATCATACCATTATGCAACTTTGTAGGTTGTACATATAATTGGACTAAAAAACATTTTTATTATCATTCTTTTTTTGGGAACAAAAAACAACATCTCAAACAACTAAGATGAAGAAATGTTAAGGTTGGATCTCTATTGCAGTGTTAAAATAAAATATTAAGTTGGTGGATGATAAATTAATTTGATGCACTTGAGAAAAAAATGGTTCCTATTGAATACATATATAAATTGCACGGGGATCAATATATTCCATGCTTTTGAAACCCAAATATTTAAATGATATAATTAGTGTTTAAACTTTTGATGTTTTTATTGTTTCTGTGAGCCTTCAGTGTAATCTGTATAATACGTATAATTAGCTCATTCAAATAGAGATTTGTTAGGGACTTCAAACTATGAATTACTTTAATTAGTTTAATAAGAAAAAAAGCATCCATTATTATGGTAACTATAGAAGATTGGTGTGATATGTTTTACTAATAATTATTAGAAAATGAATAGAGACTGTATATTCGATGCTAAAATTTGTAAATAAAGAGGAAATCGGTATATGTTGGTTTAATTGAGTTGAATGAATTAATAAAGAAATCGCTTTAAAGTAAAAAGCCAAAAAGAGTGAGAAATAAAAAAGGAAGCATAGAAGAAAAAGAAAAAAGAAAAGAAAAAAATGTTTCAAGATTTTCCACTATTTTTATTTTTATTTTTTACGTAACAAAATATGGTTAATACATATCGTGCTTGCTTGGTTAAACAGGGAGAGTATAATTTATATCTTTTACTTTCAAGCAGAAATTATATATTTGGTGCAAAAAACAAATTATACTTTTGTGGTTTCGTATAAAAAAATAATACTTTAGTATATATATTAATTTTACCCTTTTCCAAAAAAGAATAATTGTAGTCTATTTTACGCATTTCAACACTAAAGTATGCATGCTTTTTATATTTACCTAATATTTTTATAATTCTTACAAATATTATTTAAAAGAAATATTAATTTACCCCTATCCCAAATATGCATAGTTGTATTAAGCCCAGCATATCAGCAGTTTGTTGAAAATGACACGTATAAAAAACTTTTTGCACATTTCCAGAAGATTTATAGCATTTTCACTCGCTTTTCTCGTTTAATTTTTATATTTTATTTTTTAAAAATTATTTTTTCATTATAAATTTATATTTTAAAAATTATTCAAATCAAATTTTATATAAAATTTATTACAATAATTATATACTATAATAAATAAAATATGAAATATATTTTTTTAATCTTAACTATAGTTTCATAATTGTTGTGGGGAAAAAAAAATAAAGAAGTTATGAATAATACATTTTCCCATTAAGAAATTTACTAGAGAATTTATTGAAAATTTTCAAGAAACTAAGAAATATAAAAATACTGTGTGACAATTTTTCTCTTTGATTTCTCAAATGAGAAATACAATGAGGAGAAATAGTAGTTTAGAAATACCAATGGGAATACTCTTTGAGCATTCACTATAAAATTTATGTAACTCCCTTTATATAAATCCATTATTTTCTAATAAAAGTTTACATTTTAGAAATTATTAAAAATTACTAGAATAATTATATGTATTATAATGATGAAATATAAAAATATATTTTTCACGATGTTAACTAGGGTTTTTTAGTACAGAAAAATAATATTTTAATAGAGAAATTGGGAATAGTACGTTTCCCCACTAAAAAATTTACTGTAAAGCATTCTATGAGATTTCTAGAAATTGAGAAAAATAAAACACTGCTTTGGCACATTTCTTGAGAAATCAAATGGGAGAAATCTAGCATTTAGAAAGATCACTGTAAATGCTCTATGAGACCGCATCTATCTTATTTACTAAATTTTAGGTTCGTGTAGACTAATAATATGAAGTGTAATTATAAAAGATACTTAATGTGGATAACACCAAAGATGGAACAGTCATGAGATCTTATGTTATATTGACAATTCCACTAATATTTTGGGTTACTCTTCATATTCTACCTCAAACTCAAAAATAGAGTCTGAAATAGAAGAAGTGTCTGCATCAGATACCCTAAACTTAAAAAATGGTATTGGGACTTGCAGTGATCTCCTTGAAAGGATCAATGTGGCAAACTCTTTATTATTTAATGAGATTAAATAGTATTAGCTACATTGGTGTGAACATCCCCTAAATTTTTCAGTGACCGGTGGGAGTGCCCTTAACCTTTTACCCTTTGTTTGGTTTAGTTCTCCAATGTTTATATGTGTTTGGTTCAGTGGCCCTACGTTTGATTTAGTGTAATCAAGTACCCAATCACTTGCACTTTAATAAGTATTCTCTGTCATGAGAACTCATCTGTCTGCTCCCTCTTGAGCTCTACTTTGAATTGTTTTACAAAAAAGCCCCCAAAATCCCTTTAAAATGAATCGTTCTCTATTATTTTTCAGTATAAAGCTCTCTTTTTAATTTACTCCCACGATCGTACTCGTCCCCCAGCTCCAGTGTTTGACTCAAATATTCATGCCCAAGCTCGCGAGATGGTCTTGTGACAAACCTTAATATTTGAGTGGTTATGCACACAATTCATGCACTATATCAAATGTTGGGCAATTAAGCTGAGCAAGTGTGAATGTGGAACCTAAATCGAACAAGGCACCTGATTGAAAATTTCCCTACCTTTTATGTATGTTACACATATGGGTATATCTCACAAGAAGGCTTTGATGTTTCTACGGTTAGGATTATCTCTTCTTATATGTAGTTGCTTTACCCCAGGCAATTTGGGCTATTGGAAGTCCGAGTTTATGAATAAATGATATCTCATTTCAGTTTTTTTATTATCTAATATATTATGGAGGATCTTCTGTGCAGTTTCCTGAATATTTCTTTTGGGTAAATAAATATTTTTTTTTTCTGTTGGTAAATAAATACAAAAATAAAATACATTAGGCAAGTACAAAAAGAAAAAAAAAATGAAGAAATTTGGGCTGGTGTTTGCTGAATGTTACGTAGTATTTGGCCCTTGATAAATTTTTCATATTTGGAGGTGGACAAGAAGTAATTGAGGGTTGATTTTTCCTACACCTTGCATTTGTTTCAGCTGCTAAATAAGTTCTTATTTAAATTTGTCCACAGTAGCGAAGGTCATTTTGTAGCACTTGACCAACCAGAGAAGAATACTTGCTTAGTAGCTAGTACAATGTGCTAATTTGCTCTTTATTCTTGTAACTTGCTTAGTAGCGAAGGTCATCCTGCTGTCCTTCCGTGCATCACTTGCTGGGGCTGTTAAGATTTGTCATATTATGCTGTTGGTTCTACAATAAGCCCCATCAAAGTTACTGAAGTATTCATCTGAAATAATTAGTTTAAATGGTTTAATGAGCTCATAAACATTCTCACTTTTCTGCCCTCAGGCTTCCTGATCAGACGACAACATGTTTTTTAGGTCGTTTTGTTTGTTGGTTATCTTGAGTTAGTTTATTTCCAACCCTAATCTAAGTTGCTATTAGGCCATTATTCCAAGTGGATCAATAATTTTCTTCTCCCGAATACCTTACCTTGGTGATCTGAATTGGCATCAACACAATTTGTGCACACAATTTCTTCAAAAGCAATCCTGATAGTTGGACTTGCATCATACTTTTCTAGTGGACTGTTTAATCTTTTCTTTATTATCCGGTTCTTATTCTTAATACACACAACAGTTGTGGTGATCTTTACTTGTCCGGATCATTACAATTCAAATATTAGTTTGTGGTGATGAGAAGATGAGATATACATTGTAATTGCAGGTTTAACCTTTAAGGAAGTGAAATGGCTACTCATAAGGTAGCGCATGCAACTTTGACTGGACCAATTGTGGTGAAGGAGATAATTATTGGCATAATCCTCGGCACATCCGCAAGTGGCTTATGGAAGATGCAGCAGTGGAATGGGCAGAGGAAAGTCAGGACATTCTACGATCTGCTCGAGAAAGGTGAGGTCAGCATTATTGCAGAAGAGTGAAGAAGCCATTGTTTCTGCAAATGATTTTTCAAGCTTTTGGGGTCTTGATATTTTGTCTTCTTCTTGTCAAGGCTATTTGCATATATAATGAGCATAATAAGCTCAGATTTTGAATAATGAAGTTTATTTCAGACCATATTTTGGCTTTGTGTAGCCTTAAATTACTGTGCTCTTTGCTTTTTGACATTGTGCATTGCTGGATAATTTTTTTTGGCTATTGCTTATTTCATTTTTGCATCTTAATATAGTTGTATACGACATTTTATTAGTTGCATAAAACACCGCAGATCTCATTTTATTTCCTGCTACTTTGCAGATTACAATTTCTTAATTGTCAACATCTACTTCATTGCAATCTCCTGTGGATGAGTGTTTTGTTGCATTCACCAACAGTTGAACTCAGTCGCTAACTTTCATTTTTTGAAGCGAGATTTGTGAAACTTTAAATTGGCTTTGGGCATCATTTATTGGAGTTGAACGAGGAAGTCTTATTTATCAATAACAATGTGCTGAAATCCA
>MKEJ01035765.1:0-11536 GCA_001753735.1 Embelia ribes
GCTTTAAAATGCGTTGTATTTAGTAGATTCATATTTTTCACTTATAAAGCACATCCTCATCCATTATCCGGGCGATATGGGACAAGTGGTTGCCCCCCTCCCTGACACTGTAGTAGCTCGCCCAGCATGGTATCCTGCTAACGTGCCAGCTCGACAACATCTCATGTCTGTTCACCGACGTCAGCCCACACACGCCCGCCCATGCACAACCGGGGTGCTACACACACTACATGTCTCAACCTTGCCTATGATATTTGGATGCAGTAAGACCAAATGATTCTTCGTGCTATTATCTCCTCGATTTTTTAAGATCTTCTGCCCAAACTTATTGAGGACACTACTTTTGCAGAAGCTTGAAAATTTTTGCAAACCTCTTTTGTCTCCCAGCCTCGGGCTCATACTTTTATGCTTAAGTATGAGTTATCTACCTTCAAGAAAGGTAACTTATCTATTGAATCTGATTTTTTAAAGATGAAAAAGTATATTGCCACTCTTGCTGCCATTGGTGAGCCATTTCGCAACTTCGATTTTATTGCCTATTTGCTCGTGGGTCTTGATTCCAGTTATGATTCTGTTATTACATCTATTCATACCCATGTTGACCGTTTACCTTGAGAAGTTGTGTTTCATCACTTGCTTGATTAGGAACAACATTTTGAATGGAATAATAAGCCCTTTGATCTCGCCAATGTGCTCTACTGATGGCTAACTCAATAAGCTGTGACTCTAGCCCTGTGCCATCTAGGCCAAACCAGTAGGGTCCACGGTCCGACCCAGCCAATTGGAGCCCGTCAACCCGTAACTCCTCCCGAGATAGGCATCTTGACTATGAGAACTACTGCGGTCATGGTGGCTCTAACCAGCCTAGTCTTCACCCTTTTTACTGCCAACTTTATCGTGAACTAGACCATACTATGATTCAGTTTCCTCATTAATTTGATAATTCTTTCCAAAGGGCACCTCAGCAGCTCATGGCTTATACAATTGGTCATTTCCCTGCTCTGATCCCCCATTTATAGATGTTTGGTATCATGATTTTTTAGCAACTCATAATGTTACCTTCGACTTGCAGAATCTAACTTTCTCATTGGAGCCATATACTGATAGTAACTAACTTCATGTTGGTGACAACACATGTTTATTTATTGCCCATATTGGCACTAATTACTATATTCGCATTCATCTTTTCATTTATCTAACGTTTTACACATGCCTACGGTTGAAGAATTTACTATCTTTTAGTCGTCTTATAGATGGCAATAATATTTATGTTGAATTTCATGCATCTTTTTTTATGAAGGAGGAGGCTACGAGGAGAATCCTTTACCACGGCAAATGTGAGGTAGGTCTTTATCTTTTCTGCACCAATTGTCATAGCGTTTCGTCTGCCTCTTTTGTTGGCGTTTGTACTCCTCTTGATGTATGGAACCATTGTCTTGGACATCCTTCGTTGCATTTAATTAAGTCTTTAATTAGTCAATTTTAGCCATCCAGTTTTAATAATAGCACGTCTTGAGTATGTGATTGTTATCAGTTTGCCAAAAGTTGTTAGTTACAGTTTAAGTTGTCTGAGTCTAGTTTTTTATTTTCATTGGCCTTGTTATTTATGAATTTATAAGGACATTTGCTCAAGTTATCAATAAATGGATGTCGTTTTTTTCGTGCTATTGCCGATCAATTTTCTCAATATGGGTATTTCCACTATTTTAAAATCTGATGTGTTACGATACTTTCTTTCTTTTTAAAAGCAAGTTGAACGTCAATTTGATTGGTAAATAAAAGTTGTTCAAATAAAAAAAGGGGGTGAATTTCGTGCTTTAACTAATCATTTTAATTCACAAGGCATTATTCATCATTTTCCTTGTCCCTATGCCTACCAACAAAATGGTATTGTTGAGCATAGACATCGCCATATAGTGAAAATTGGGTTGGCACTTCTGGCGGCTTCCTCTACTCCGCAACATTTTTGGGAGGATGCCTTTATTATTGCATGTTTTATAATTAATTGTTTATCTAGCCCAGTTCTTGACCACATTTTTCTTTTCAGAAACTATTACATAAATGCCCTGATTATATCATTCTCCGTATTTTTAGGTATGCCTATTGGCCTTATTTGCGGCCTATAACAAACATAAGATGGATTTTTAATCCAAGTTATGTGTCTTTATTAGCTGTATTTTGTTGTATCGTGGCTACAAGTGTCTTGATCCCTCTACTAATTGTGTTTACATTTCTAGCCATGTTATTTTTTATGAGTCTTGTTTTTCCTTTGCTATTCCACCTATGTTGCGTTTCCAATCTTCTCCTAGCTATGTTCACCTTCCTTCGTCCCTTCAACTATCCAATCAGTTCTTGAGTGTGTCCTCCCTGACCCCCATGCGGCTAGTATCTCATCACCGGTTGTCCCAATATCCCCCAAGCCTACCTACAATCGACCTCCCGTCCCACCGGCCCCGGTGTCTTCTCGTGAGGCCCGATCGCCTCTGGCAAGTCCATCGTCCACCCCTTATCTTCCCTTTCCCCCTCCTACTTCCTTGCCTGGCCTGCCTACTCTGCTATTTGAAGGTTCACCTATGGCCTCCTCTTGTCACAGGATGTGTACTTATCTTCATGAGAATATTGTTTTGCCTAAGACATTCACAAATGGTACTATTCATTATCCTTCCCTTCGTGAACTCATTGCCGTTACATCAAATGCAATTGTTGAGACTACTAGTTATACACATGCAACTCATTTTTCAGAGAAGCGACAGGTCATAAACTCCAAATTTGACATGCTCATGCGCAATGGTACTTGAGATCTCATTTTCACTCCTCCGTGGCGCACCATTGTAGGGTGAAAGTGAGTCTTTCACCTCAAGTGTAAGAATGATGGTTCTATTGACAGGTATAATCCCCATTTAATGGCCAATGGTTTTCATTGGTACGAGGGCATTGATTATGCTGAGATATTTAGCCCAGTTATTAAGAACATCACTATTCATTTAATTTTGTCTCTAGTTATTTCTTTGGATTGGCCTATACAGTAAACTGACATCTCTAATGCCTTTCTTCATGGTTTTTTATCTGAGGACATTTACATGTAATAGCCAACATGTTATGTTTATCCTGCATTTACGAATCATGTGTGTTATCTACAGAAGGCTTTATATGGGATTAAGCATGCCCCTTGTGTGTGGTATTCTTGCCTTAGTAGCAAGCTATAGGCTCTTGATTTTGTCAACTCATAGGCTGACACTTCACTTTTTGTTTGTTATTATGGGGTCTCTTGTGTATATGTTCTTATTTATGTTGATGACATTATTATTACAGGTTCTTCTACTGTGCTTGTCTTTTCAGTTATTGAGTTTTTGAATGTTGAGTTTGCCATCAAGTCCTTAGGTGATTTGTATTATATTATTGATGTTAAGGCTATTAGTACTACTAATGGGTTATATCTTATACATGGGTGTTATATTCATAATTTACTTGTTCTCACTGGTATGATTCATGTGAAGGCACTAACAACACCCATTTCTCCGTCGTTTGGGGTTCTTGCTGGTGTTGATGATCCTTTTAATGATGCTACACCTTATCGCAGTATGGTTAGTACCCTTAATTACTTATCCTTTACTCGCCCTGATATCTCGTTTGTGGTCAACAAGTTGTGTTAGTTTATGCATCATCCATTATGTTCCCATAGAAATCTCGTTAAACGTGTGCTTCCTTATTTGAATGGTACTATACAACATGGTCTGTTCCTCTAGCGATTGACTGTTAGGGTGATTCATGCTTTCAGTGATGCTGATTAGGCTGGTGATACTACCAATCGACACTCTACTACTAGCTTTTGTGCCTTTGTTGGGTCTAACTTGTTTCTTGTACTTCTCGAAAATAGGCCATTGTTGCTCGGTCTAGCACCACAACTAAATATGCCATTGCTACTATAACTGCTGAGATATCTTAGATTGTCTATCTTTTCCATGATTTGGGTGTTTTTCTTCCGACCAATCTGACTATTTCGTGTGTTAACATAGGGGCAACTTACTTGGAGGCGAATCTGGTTTTTCACTCACGAACTAAGCACATTAATTTTCATTTTCATTTTGTTCGTGAGCGGTTTGCACGTCGATTTCTTCAAGTTTGATTTATTTCCTCCAAAGATCAACTCACTGATTGTCTCACTAAGCCTTTGTCTTCTCCTAGGTTTGGTCTTCTTCGTGGCAATCTTCATGTGATTGAACCCACCATTCGCTTGTAGGCGTGTTAGTGATATTAGTGTAAAGGAGAAGGGCCAGTACTGTAATTTTATATTTAGAGTTTGTCTATATATTGTACTGTACAAGTTGCAAACTCTTTCAGGAAATGCATTTATTTTATTATTGCTACACGAGAAAACTAAACCTTTATTCTCAGTTATTAGATCTTATTTAAAACCAAACCAGTGGTAGACAGATAAGAGATGAGATGCTCCAATTAAACGAGTGTTGGAAAACCCCTTCATTCTAGTTTAACAAACAACTTGCGATGTCATAAAAGAAAAATGCTCAAAATAGTTACATTTGAGCAAAAAACTGTTGGGTGCCAGATCTACAAACCTATGAAGAGATTTAAATTCGATATTATTGATTTCAAATTCTAGAACAATAATATAAAATCTAAATCCTTTTTAATATCTTTTGCATTGGCTGCCAATTTGGTATCTCGTCCTTTGTTATCGGGCTAGAATGGGATCTCGCCTATTGCCTGATGAAGGGAATCTTATTCCCGATCTTGGCCTTTATCGCTGGCTAAGATTGTCTCTTTATCAATTTTCTTAGCCATTTCTTGCATACTTCTCAGTAAACTCATCTCTAGGTTGTTGTTCGTGTTCTGTGTTACCCGAAGTGAACACCGGGCCATGTCAAATTTACTAAAGTGTAACTTTTATCAATGTTATAAAATATAAAATAGATAGACAACTACATACATACTTGAAAAGTCTTGCACAATAAGCAAAAGTAAGATCAAACCAATCTATACGGTATTTATTTAACCAAATCAAATATACTTCATAACTAGGAAATATAACATTATTCTAGAATTCTAAATCAATAATATAAAATCTAAATCTCTAATAACACTTTGTTCTGACAATCAAAATATATATAAATGACATCATAGGCAGATTAAAAAATTCAGCAACACAAAAAGAGTATTAAATTGGAGATGAAAACACTAAACCTGATTTCTTGCATCAATACTAATGATCAGTGACATCACACACCACAAGAATGGACATCAAAGTTTGCTTTACAAATATAACAATTTAAAAGTAGAACACATCTCCAGCTAGAGTAATTAAGAAAAGGCAAAGCCCCTACAATTTCCCACTAGCTTCGATATCAATTTTCACAAACAGAAATATTAAGAAACAAAGCTCAATAAGATTAAATTTCAATAACAGAAAGGTTGCGGATTTCGAGACTGTAAAAAGAACCTTAGGACAATCGACTTAAATGATGACACCGTTGTTTCTAAAAGTAGTAACCGATCATATCGAATAATTTTGGAGAATTATAGAAAAAAATATTAATTTATGAAATAGCCCACTTCTTGATGACTAAGTATTTGATTTTTTATTTATTTTTTGTATTTTACAAAAAAAAAAATAATCTTAATCACAATTTAAATAGGTGCGGGACACAAATTAAATTGGTTTCAAAATAGCAAAGACGGTAAATGATTTTCTGTATAGTTTGTTGGGTGGATTTTATATTTTAATTGAGCAATATTCTTACACAAAGACTAATTATTTTAATATATTTTAGTTTTTTCCAATAAGAAAAAAACTAACCAAGCATAATGTTGAATCTTTAAGAGTTGTGAATTTGCCTAAATATATTAAGATTATTTTCATATTTTAAACTGAAATATAAATAAATTTATTTATAGTATTAACAGGCTGGACTTCGTGTAATATTTAACCTGCTAATCAATTGTAATTGATCCAAAAGAAGCTCCTCAGCCCAACAAGCAAATCTAGTTTCAGTCCGTTACACCACAATTTATTATCTTTTGCGTCAATGATATTTTGTACATTTATAAAGAATAGGTGATCCAAAATGAAAAAAGAATAAGATATCATAAATGTATCATATTTCCATTTCATATTACATAGTTAACAAGGTTACATCGCTACAAATTTTGGAACATATAAAAACTACCTTATATTCAGAAACATACACGCACGCTAGACCGGACGCTTAATAGTAGTGTCGTCTTGATTAAGAAAAACACACAGAAAAAGTCATCGAATGTATACTTACTACGGGGTATGGTAGCAAAGAAACCGTTTAAGAGAGTAAAATAAATCTACTCTTTCTTCCACAAGTCGGAGAGGGTGGGGAGCTTGATCTCGCCCTTGGAAGAGAGAGGAATAGTGAAGTCGCCAATCACGGGAAGGTCGATGGTGAGACCGAGTTCTAGCTCATAGTCGATGTCCCAATCAGCTCCTATGTCTTTGACCAAACTAACCAACACACTGTGTGGGACCTTAACGGGGACATTGAGCATTGTCTTTTCGTTGCCTGCGATCGAGCCTGGGTCTGGCATTGTTCCCGATGCAATCACCCTGATAAGTTCGTCATGAGTAAATTAGTAGAAAAACATAAGGCGCATAAAGCTTTCTATATCCTATTTGAGACTTCAAGAGGTTTCATATAAAAATAGTCATTGTAAAAGACGATCGGAGCCGTGGTAGTAAGATTGTAAAAATGGAAAAGGTGAGACTAAGAACAAAAACAAACAAAATTTAAATCACAATTTGTAATTTACAAACAAAATATCTCAACACCCCTATATTTTGTAATACAACAAATTACACCCTTATGATTTATCGAGGTTGTGCCTGGTTTTGTTTATGTTGCCATACGAGCATAAAGGGAATACGGACCACCATGTTTTTAAAATACTATCATAACACCGACATGCCTTGAAATTAAACATATATTCCCCGATATTAAGTTTTGTATGGTCATATTTAAAAGAGCTAACCCCTCTATCCCTACCCGAAAATTTTACCTGCTTAGTGACGTTAGACAAGCGCGTTACATAATGCCCAACATAATATATATATATATATACTTTCTTATATATTATTTTTAATTCTGACACATTCTATGAATTGAAATATAGTAAACGTGCCATAACTAAAAACAATACATTAGAAAGTCACAATTGTGTCACACTTACATCTAGACGCCATAGCTTTTAGATTGTCTAAGTTTTTGTTTATTTAGGTGTGTGCTACAAATACAATTAACCATATTGCTAGAGAGTATAATTAGAAACTCCTAAGTTTTTGTTTATTTAGGTGTGTGCTACAAATACAATTAACCATATTGCTAGAGAGTATAATTAGAAACTCTGTCACACTTGGAAACCTCATTTCTTGAAACCGATTCCGGTTCCAAAACTCATTAAAAACTCGCTTCCAAGTTTATCAACTACTTAGTAAACTTGCAAAAATTAAATTGACTGTTTGATCATGTGTTTATTATACAAAATACAATTTATAATATTAATCTCCTTTCACAAATGATAGATGGTTAGATTGATACTTTTTTTTAGAAAAATTTAAATAATAACTTTTCAAATTTGAATTAAATACAAAAGACAAATCTACCTCTATTAGTTTTATCTTATTATTGATCCTAATCATTAAGAAGAATAGTAATGGTAATTCGTTTCTTTACAAATAAGCAGCTGATCCAGAATTTTCGGATAAGGAGATCTGAGTTCATTAAGTTATATAAAAAGTTAATTTTTTTTTAGAGTGCCCTTAGGCAAAATCTTAAATTTTCAATTTTTTTAAGAATATTTCCAAAAAAATTTGAAAATAAAAAATGTAATCCCCTCCCCTCCCCTCCCCTCCTCTGTCCGTCTATGCTAAAATACAAAGCATTTAATATATTTTGAACATACCAAAAATTAAATTGCATCTATTATTTAGGGATGTTAGTACAATATTTAAAAGTATCCCTTTATAATATACAGAAAACAAGTTTTGTAATTGCATTTAATTTTCTCCGTTAATGACTAATTTCAAGTAAATCCGTGAATCATTTATTCATTTATTTATAATATATCCCCTTTATGTCTCTCCTATAATTTAAAGTAAATTATCGAAACATTCATTCGTGCATTAGTAATATCGTCACGTTCCGTTTCTTTGCCTTATTCGTTTAGAGGGGAATGAAAGGAAAACCTGCCGGCACTCTTAAGAGTGTAAGTGATCTGGCAGATGGGAATAGAGTGGCCGTAAGGGTTGTCCACCGCCACGATCGCCTTGTACGTTATCCCGTCACGGCTCACATCGTCCAGGTCCACATCAGTCACCGATGCCTCCGGCTTCTTCATGTCCGCCACCTTCTCCGCCACGAAGTTCTTCGCCTTGTCCATCAAACTCGCCATTTTAATTCACTATAAGAAAAAGATTTTAAAAAAATAACACAAAACTATATTAAGGAAGGGGTAGAACTGATTGAAATGGCTGTGTTTTTATTTATATGAAGAGTGGGAATTTTTATTTTTTATTTATTTATTTATTTATTTTTTGTTGTGACGAACGGTTAGAGCATTCACAACCGTTGTTCTCATTTAATATTTCCATCACACTTTCTAAAACTTATTTTTCGTATTAGAAATCTATATTTTAGAAACTACCAACACTAATCTTTCTGTAAATTTGTGAAGAATTATTAAAATAATTATGTATATCATAATGGGAAAGGATTAAGAGATAAAATTTCTCATAAAATATTCTACACAATTTTTATACCATAAGATTAAATATCATCCAAAGGTGGAGATGAAATCAATACTCTTTCTCACGCGCTCTTCTCTCTTGCTAATTATTGTGTGTTGGTGGTCACACAATAAATTGAAGTGTTTAACCTCCACCCTTTGATCAGTTTAGACCTAAGGTAAGAAATATGTGAAATATTTTGTGAGAAGTTTTAGAATATAAAAATATGTTCTCCCTAAACGAGTGGGAATCACATAAAAGAGCTTAGAATGACATCTACCAATAATGAAGATTCAGAGCATATTTCTCCAAGAGCAAATACTCTTTACCGGTGGCAGATGCACGGGGCAATCTTCTTTTTTTTTTATTATTTTTTTACTGAATTCTATCTTGAATACAAAATTTTAACAATATTAGTTTTGCATACAGTTACAACAATAGAAAAGGATAAAGAACCCGAATCAATCCAGTTTTGGTACTTCTCTTGGAAAGATCAAACAAAACCGCAACAAAAATAAAGAAAAAGAAAATGAGAAACAACACTTACAATTTAAAGAAACTTGTAGAAAGATAAAACAAGAACCAGCTTATCTAGCTGCTTTCGTTCTCCATTCAGTACGCCCCCTGTTTATTTCTAGCCCGTCACTGGACGATCTCAGCAAATGTAAGAATTGGCACTTATCTTTGTCGATTTTTGCAGCAGCAGCAGCAGCAGCAGCAGATCCATTTCCTCCAGCACGCTCTAAGACTGCATCACCATCATCAACTGGTTCTACGCTTGTGAGCGAATCAACCACATCTTTGTGGTGACATTCACGTCGGTAATCTAAGGTAATTGTTTGCAGTTCATGAGTGCCGATGATTTCTTGAGGCATACTCTGCCAGATCGGAAGCAAAATAAAAGAAAATGAAATGTTGTATCAATCACCAAACTTGAACAAATACTTTTGCGGTTTTGCTTACAGGTGTCCTAACACGTGAGAATTGGCACTGTCTAATTTATACAGATTTATCGGGACAATGCAAGAGAATGCCTACTGAAACAATATCTCATACCGTGCACACGCAAGAATAAACAAAGCATGCTTAAGAAAACCCAAAGAGGGCACGAAGCTCGGACTGACCTTGTTGTCAGTATTAAAGAGGGAAGGATTTGATGGAAACTTAACAGATTGATGAAAAGGGAATCCATCGTAGGAAGAAATTCCCATAATTTTTGAACTCTGAACTACTGATAGAGAACCCATTCTGTAGCATTTTTTGATTCAAACTCCTCTTAGGAACAACAAAAGAAATATTCCCCTAGTCAGGGGGCAATAGCCTATTCGGTATATAATGGGGAAATTTAAGTGACCAGCAGAAAACAAGAGAACCAGAAGCTCATAAGCACTTTGCACATGCATAACACTGTATACTTTCTAGATCATCTTAGTTGCTTACGGAATTATTTTGTTATGAGAAAAGTAGAATGAAATAAAGCGTATTTCTGATTATATCAACGTGGTCCATTCTCGGTGTGGAAAAAAAGGCACGCATAACATAATGCATATCAATATAAAACATCTTGAGGCATAGCATGTTGTTCATGAATTAGCACCACCACCAACCTCTAGAACCCATCCAATGTAGGTGACATTATTAACATGCTGGTTCATATCCAAATCAGATCTTCTTGGCTGCAAGTTAATAATAACAAAATCAGAGCCAAAGAAAAGCACTTGAAAAAAAATAATTAGAAAAGATAAAAAAAGAAAAGTAATACAATTAGCCCTAGGCGAGAATGCTGGGCAGGGTCTCCCAGCTTTGCTATCTTCTTCAGGCTGGCATTGTTCTCCTCATGAAACGCTGACCTGGGTGTTGTAACAGTTCCCAAAATGGATTACATGCAAACATATTTCTATGAACTTATTAATTCGAAAAACATTCGTTCCAGCACCTCAGTTAAAGCTTACATAGATTGTGGAGCATATTAATTTACAAAGCTCAAAGTCCTATTAATCAATTGTATGTAGATATTGGAAATGGTCAATAAATTCATACCAAGTGATGAGAAACAGGACTGTTCTAATGATATGGGAGTGCTAGAAGTCAAAGACAAAAAAATCCAGAAAAAGGACTGAAAAGAAATACCCCTCACTTACTCAAATTCATACCCGTTAGTAACGAACATTGATACAATGGTTCAGCACTCACAATTATACAGAGAGAATAACAGCTTCAAGAACTACAGAATTTTAGCAAGATTTGAAAAACGAATTTTTAAAAGAGAGAGAGAGATTAAAATGCAGATTTATTTCCACATTTTTTTTCTATTTTCTAAGAGACCAAATTTCAAAAATAGTTAGAGAGAGGGAAATGCAAATTGTTTTTTGGTATATTAAGTAACCAACATTGATACACTGGTTCATCACTCACAAGTATCTAGAGGGAACAACAGCTTTAAGAGCTAAAGAATTTTAGCAAGATCCAAAAATGAAATTACAGGAAAAGGCAAAGCATCTGATTCCATTAAACATGCAACGGTCAAACTTTTAAGAGGAAGGTACAACCAGTCATAAATTTTACAATGAAGGATATTATGTACTTTACCTTGGTTCCTTTGAATAATAGTCTATATATTCAGCTGTAACCTCATCAGGAACTTTTTGGAGTCGCCTAGTATCTTGATTCATCATTGCCCACTTGCTGCATGACATATATTATGACTAATTGGGTTAAAATTCACAGCACTCTTAACAAGCCACAGGAATTAGACAACCCATTTCAGAA
>MKEJ01035768.1:0-14040 GCA_001753735.1 Embelia ribes
GTTTTCAACTATAAAATAAAACATCGGATCACTATGTTGAAAGCTTCTCGAACGCTCACAAAGTGCGTAATTTGAATGTTTCGATGGGCTCTTGGAATTTCAATGTACATACTTTTCTAATTTCAAATCAATTGTCCGCAAGGGATTAAGAGAAACTCGATTTGATATGATAAATTCATTTTCTTGGAAAACCGTTTCCACATGTAAACTTTACATTTTCGAAACTTATACTGTAACTCGCTTCCAAAACATTTCTTAATATGAGTAAACGCACAAAAATGAATGAAATAAATATTTTTTTAAATAACTTTTATTTGATAGTTATATTGTTTATTTATAGCTAAAAGTAGTTTAATTGAAAATACGTGAAGATATTTGTAGTCATATATATATATATATATATTTCCACACATCATACCTATATTTGTAAGCACGTATATAACATAACTTAATTATTAATAATATCAGCATTTCTTATTTAATATTTTTTTATTTTTAATGGTTTACATTTTTTCCAAAAGATTCTCTTGCGCAAGCATGATATATCGACACCGTGTATTGAAAATTAGGCAGCCAAAACATAAAAATGACATTAGCAACCGAACCATGACACCAGTCAAAAGAAAATAAAACAATGGACTGGTTAGCCCATTCCATCCCATCCTTTTCAATAATTCAAAGGGATAAAACTCTTTTCAAGGCTGGTTTGATTGACTGTAATTTTTAAAACAAATAAATTTATTTATTTTTATTTAAAAAATAAAATTGAAGGCATATAACTTAAAATTTCTAATTTATTTAGACCAAAATAGCAACCAAATGTTTGATTACCATTAAAACCACATGTTTTAATACCACAAACTGCAATAACAAAGAATATAAACCACAATTAGTAACAGGCACAGTGCTTCAAGTTAAAAACACAAATCAAGGGTCTAAATTAGCAGTGGCACATAAATAAATCACAGATAAAGAGAATAATCCTACAAGTCACTAAAGAAACACATTAAAAAAAAAAAAAGGGTAACTGTTAACAATAATCTCACCGATAAATAACACCTAATTTCCTTAACACAAAGGTGGGCTCTAGAATTTTGCACATCAAATCGACGCGACTAATATACAGGGCGTGAATATACACACTAGCACCGAGCCTTTTCTCATCATCCACGCGTCAAGTCAAAGTCCCTCTGCGGGTTTCTCATATCAGGCCTCAAAATGGGCCAGGTGGCAGTGGAAGAATTTGGAGTACGATTTTGGTTAGGAGTAGTATTCGATGGTGCAAGGGTGACAGCTGTTACTTCACCGGAGAAAGGCCCGGGTTTCCTCTCTTCACCATCAGACTCGGTGGCTGCCTTATTCTTCGACTTGGGACCGCCGTACACAAAGGTGCACACGACCACCTGCAGCAATCGAGCATTCACTATGCATAACGATTATACATCAAAGTTCTACACTGTAATTGTCAATACCAATATCTTCAAACAACCTTTTTTTTCGAAAAAAAAAATAATAATAATAATCTCAGATAACCAGTCTTGTTGAATTTTACTGGAAGTCAAATTAGAGTGAACACAATAATTCTACCAAATTTGGTCCCCAATAAACTTCAGTTACGAATTCACATGACAACAAAAATGGCTCCACCAATAGCTGAAAATTCTTATACAGACTCTGTCCACAGAACAGGCTAATCGAAAGTTGACATAATTCGAGAAAGATTTACAAAATTGGAATGAAATCACAAATTTTTGCACAAGGCAAGAACAGAACTTTAAACAGTGCCTTTGGTTTGATAAAAGACTCCACATGGTTACCGAGCCTACCAGAGAATTTATCTTACTACCGACAAGAAAATGCCATCTTTCGTGAACAAGTTTTTAAAGTAAATTGGAAATAAACCTGAACCGGGCTGGCTGCAATTAACTCAGAAACTCCACCTCCGATGACATGTCCATCAGCACTGCAGAGGGAAACGCTTATACCGCCAGTTCGATTGCGACCACCAGTGTCAGCAACCAAGTATGAGCCTGACAAACACAATATCTGGAACCGCCCCTATTCAAAAGTAGGAAAACTAAATTAGTGATTTTTGCTTATATATAACGCAACAGTGACAAATGATAAACATAATGCAGAAAAATGCCCCTTGAAAGTACAAGAAGTAAGAAAATAAGCGTGCAAGAATTGATGATAAGCTAATGATCGCTTGCATAATTGAAAATTAAACAATCTTTGTTTATAAGTGACTTGAACTACCCATACCCAAATGGAAACACAGCCAATTCCCTGACTTTATGACTTGTTTTTTCAAAAATGGGAAGAACAACCATAGACAAATTTGACAATTATCAGGTTTCGCATCACTTTTTCAGAAAAAAAGGAAACGCAGTCATCCTTTTTTTTTTAATATATATATTTCATATAATCAATGCTACATGGCATGACTTATGAAGTCAACAAGAGGTCCATGTTATAGAACCAGGTTACCCGATGTGTGATTTTTCACCATTTATAAGAGTCACCCATGAGCACAAGCACAAAATGATTCAGAATGTTTATACCTATTGGATACAACTTTTACAGGACACTCGATATTCTCTCTACAATATAGCAATTCAAATGTAGTACTCCATAAAATGCAGCACTTGATCACATAACTGAAGTCATTGATTTATTAACTGAGTATTTCTTTAACCTCTGAAAGATTGTTAAAATTGTGGTGTTCAAAACAATGGGGACTCGTACAATCCAAAAAAGGAATCTATTTCATCAGAAATTCCATAAGGATCCATCCCAAAAAAAAATTAAATCTACAAGGCATTGCCAAATTAGTTTCCATTTCGTTTATAATTCTGGCAAGGACCTATGTACCATATTAAAGAACAAAAGATACTCCATTACAATTCAAATCGAAAAGGAATATCATTAACTTAAAACATTTGACTAAGATCAACGCACAGATGAATATGACAGCTAAACAGAAGGAAGCCAACACACAAAGACGGATAGATTATATGCCCATGTGAAAAAAGATAGGTCAAAGAGAAACGAATTAAGGAGCTTCAACCTCATATGTTACAGTAGTGGCAGCTGATGTAAGTTGGCGTAGTGTGACCGCAGAAACTGCACCATGGCCAGTCAATATGCATAGAGCCCTAGGCCTCTGTTGTGAGAATTCCAGTATTTTCGCTGCAATGTCCTGCATAAAACGAGAAAATGTTTTTTTATCACCATAGAGCAAGCATACTCTCATATGATATGTTACATTTGAAAGCAAACAATTAGATATTAAAAAGTAAATAGCTTAGAGCCAAATCACATCTCTCTATTTGTGGACATTTAAGATGAGACATAGCTACCTCTCCAACATCGACATGGATAACATGAGGAGTAAAAGCTAATCCAGCCGAATTATTCATCCATTCACCTGTAAGGAAACCATATATTATTCAAAACCAAAAAATTTCTGCAAACAAAGAAAAAGAATCCAAAGAACTGACGGAAAATAAAGATCAACGGAGGCTAATGTGCACATTAAACTTCTTAGTTATTTCTGAATCTTAGATTGCCAACTCCAACAGTGAAAACAAATTTCAATAGAGACAAAGAAACAATGATTGAGCAAATATAAGTCCCAAAGTCAAGTTCTTTGGACCCAATGAGTAATTTTGAGCATTCAAAACTGCACCACTTTTGGATGAATATAAAAGCTCTGAGAAGGATTGTTGCATTAATCAATGAGGATTTCATCCACTAATGGAAATTTACAACGAAAGGGATCAACATATATGATCCATATGAAAGGCTAGACAAATGCATAAAAAGGGGTAAAACACTAAATCCAGTCACCTGCTAAAGCAATCTATGCGTATGCATTTAACAGGGAAATTATGAACATTCTAGACAACGTCAACACTAAAATACTAAAAGTTCATATGATCTTAGGCTCCAAAGATTATGATAGGTCCATGACAATATTGCTTTTCCAATGATTCCAAATCCGTACTAATCCTTATCAAATTAGAATTACAGAGACAAAATGCAGGCTTTTCGCAACAGATAAGCATTCCAATAATGCATTGCAATTGAAATGTAAGAGCTACTTCAAATTGTCTAGCGTGTATCCATTTTTTTAATTATAAGCATGCGAGGTTTCTCGCAATCCACTACAATTTAGGAGCTGCGATTTAGTAACCATCCATGGGTCAGATGCTGAAAAGAAAGTAGTGCTGAAAATTTTTAGTTGAGTACTACACGAGTAGCTGAAAAGACCAAAAGGACACATTACAACCTAATCGGAACTCGTTTACTCGGTTCTCCCTTGAGTCCTGCTTCTAAGCTAACAGTTTAGCTTTACCGAAGCAGGGTTATAGAAAACATCCTACATGACATTTTATTAGCGAGCACCGGTCCCATTTGGTATGTACACAAGCATTATGAACAGCTTCACATAAATCTGCTAAAAGCTAGTTTTTAAGTCCTTAGAAATCTTTTTTGTTTATCAGCTATAAAAGCAGGCATAAAAGGTATAAAACCAAGTGAGCTGTGTCACATCATAACATATAAGTTTTGCAAGTAAGTTAGCTTCTATGCTTCAGACAAACAAACACTTGGTCAAGTTTTAGCTGGACTGAAACTAATTAGCTAATTGCACATAATTAGAAACTAAAACTACACTACAAGTACATTTCATCACTTAATTGCAGAAAATACAGAACTGTAAAACATAGAGCATAAATACGTAAAAAGATAGAGCTCACCAAGAGGTGCTAGCTTCTGCTTCCACCCACTGCCACGCGGGCGTCCCCTGGCCTTCCGCTCGGTCGGCGTGATCGACCCCGACTGCGGCGTCCTTGGCGTCGGCGTTGGCGACAACCCTAGGGCCACATTAGTTCCATCAGGCCCATATTTCCTAGGCCTACCCCTCTTCTTCTTCACAGGCTCACCACTAGTAGAGGGCACCACAGACATGTTTGGGCCATGGGAGAAATTGGGTGATGTGTTTTGCACTTGAAATTGCGACCCATCAGAAGTATTCTCTCTCACAGTAGCCTGGAATGGGAAATTAGGGTTAGGGTTTGTAGTTGCAGGCCTAAACACAGGTTGGGACTGCAAATTGGAGTGGGACCCACTAACATTGACACCTCTGTGGAGGTAGTAAGAAGATGAAGAGCCTGATAATGCAATGCTATCTCTCCCATCCATGCATTTACTTTGTAAAAGCACACTCTTTTTTGTTTTTCCCCAAATCTAAGAGGTGGAAAATTAGCAGGGTTGGAGCTGAAACGGTCACTAGAATCAAAATAAAGACGGGGTTTTTTGTGGGTTTTTGACAAAAAGGGGGAAAACAAACAAAATTTTATGAAGGAATCAGAAAGGTAGAAATGAGATCAGACCAAACAAAAGACACTAGGGTTTAGAACTTAGCAGTTTTAGAACTGAAACTGTCACTAAAATCAAAATCAAGACATGGGTTTTTGTGGGTTTCTACAAAAGGGGGAAAATAAACAAGTTTTGAAGAGATCAAAAAAGGGAAAATCAGATTAAACAAAGAAACTGAGGCAAGGGTTTTAAAATCCCCGAGTTGTGTAAACATAAAAGCAAAAGGGTTCTAGCAGAATGTAAGAGATTAAAGCTTTGAAGATGCCCAAAGCTAAGCTAGAAAAACCACTGAGATTGAAATGTGAATGTAGAGAGAGAAGAGAAATTAATAGAAACCCTAGATTTGAAATCAGGGGGAGGAAAAAGTTGGGATTGTTGGGAAAGAGGGAGGGAAGGTAAAGACAAAAGCTAAAGCAAATAAAAAAAAACTTGAGCTTTTGAATTAAAGGGCACATGTAGACCAAAATTCTTTTGCATATTGTGATAATTTCTCATTTTAGTAATTCACTTTTGTATGTCCACTGGCTTTATACAATTAAAAAATGCTATTTGGAATAACATTACACTTCATAAAATGTTGTAAAATGCATTAGTTGTTAAATACCAAAAAACTCAGTTGTGCAAGGAGATCTCTCACCCTTCATTTCGGGTGTAATAGTAAAACATAAATTTTTTATGTTATAAAAACAAAATCTAATATTAAAAATTGAAGCTTTAGATTCCCCCATATCATAAATTTAATCAGATAGATGCTGTCAAAAATTACTCCATTCAAATAATGGAATTTCTGATTGTCAGGGTTGTAAGTTGTTGACTTGTGTGGGAAAACAACTCCACAAAGTTTGACTACTAAAAAAGTGAAATGAGGGGTCGCATCATGCAGAAACCATTGAAATCATTCAATAAAAATAATAGTAATGTTCAAAATTAAAACAATAGTTACCAAATAAAAGTTTAATAAAAATTATTTTTTAAGATAGATTATTGGTATTTTTATTAGCAACGACTAAATCTTCGAGTTTATGGGGTCTCCTGCCAAAGTATTTATGAGTCCTTGACACTCAGATTGTACTTTACTACTTTAGTTAGAACCCAATGTCCCTTTTTTCCCTTTTGACACATTTGAGGGTTTATCGGGCATGTTACAATATGTTGATGTGAGAAATTCCTTTTTTTCATGTATTGTTTCCAAGTAGAAATTTATTTTTTTCAAAATATTATTGTAAACTTGTTGATTTGGAGACTTGTTGTTCTCAAAATATTATTGTAAACTCGTTTTCAAAAAGTCACAAAAAAATATATATATATATTAGAATCATACTCTAGATGATTATTAAAGTATTTTTTATATACAGATGAAAGTATTTTACTTAAAAATATGTGATTAATTTTGTGGTTACATATGATTTTCAATGTATCCTACCTATACTCTTGTACATTCATATATAATATATTTCAGTTAGTAATAAAATTGTCATTTTTCTCATACCCTCTTCATTTTTAAGGGTTGATTTTTTTATTTATTTTTTTTTCAAAATGATTCCCGCCTCGTTTTTCATTTCAATCTGAATCTCAAAGACACAATTGGAGGCCAATAGAATGGTGACGCAATAAAATATTTGTAATCACTCACTAATCACAGTGTAATTTTTTCTTTACAATCCACTGCTCCTTTCTTCCTTTTGATGCATTTCGTGGAGAGGGATTAAAAGCGAGATTCGAAGCAGAAGCATGAAAACAAATTGTATTTAAGATTTACCAAAAGAACAATTTCAAAATGAGAACGAGAACGAGAACAGTTAATTGAAACATTGTAGATTTGGGTGTGACCCATGGGGTGAGATAGCTTATAGCTGTTCCATGTGTATTTAAAATTTGACCAACCTCAAGCATCAATATTATCGAGCCCAAACATCTTATGATTAAAATTTTCACAATTTTAGAGTTGATTGTAGTGAATTATATATGGACACGTGGCCGGTGAAGCCCACACAGTTAGCCAGGCCGGGCTGGGTTTGGAAATGGTGGGAGTTTCAGTTGCTGGCAAACGGGCTAAAATGGGCTGGGCCTACAAATCAGTCTGGTCCGAGCTGGGTTTTTCAAGTTTTTACCAATTTGAAAAAATATATATATAATTTTATAACACTTTGATATTGGTGTTTTTTTTTTTTTTATCGCCAATTTCAGTGTTCTAAATGTTTGAAGTGGGAGCGGGAACAAGAACGAGAGACAGTTCTTAAAACAGTTTCTATGATGAGCAGCGTAAACGTTGAAGCGGAAGCACCTTAACCACAAGGACACCGTATTTTGGCACATAAAGTCATACATTACATATTCATCATTTTTGGGAGATGACCTTGCACAATTCGGACCTTATTAAAATTAAAGATCAAATGGTTTTATTATTTTCTTATATTCATTATAACATAGGGTATGCTTTTATTTATACGCAAACGTCGATAAAGAAAAGAAATTAAAATAACAGACATTATGAACAAACATAAATCTAGCCTAAGTAATAAACAGTACAATCTAATTTTTGACTTATCTAAGACCATAACTAAAATAAATATGCAGAGCATGATCTCTAATATAATGACCCACAAAGCTACCATATTAGCCTTAAACTCGTACTAATTATTTAGTTCTTTAATTTCTTAAAAAATATACTGTATAATATTATATTAAAATAATTCCCAAAATATTATGGTATTTCTCTAATTTTTTTAAAATTTAGTTTGGAAGTAAATAAAATAATTCAAGAAAGTGAAGATTCTTTCTAAATGTAAGTCACTAATCTTGTATATTTCTGATATTTTTTTAGCATATTATGAGACATTCGTATATCTTGAGCAAGCAACGTGTAATTTAACAAAAAGGATAAAAATTATGCATCAATAACTTAAAAGCATTCACGCTAGCACTTGTACTTGCTATTTTCCTTAAGGTATTGTTTGGCAATCTTCGTTTTCCAGATATTTTATTTGCACCAGAGTGACGTGACCACCTTGTACACGAACACGACATACCACATCGCAAAGTACGTCAACAACTCTAGTATAGATTAAATTCCTACTATTCTTTGATGGACACAACTGCATGCGTTAGCAACTGAAAACCAATCAATCGATGATAACGCAAAATCAAATAAAACCCGAACAACAAATAAGAAAAAGAAGCGGTAAGATTCTTAAGGAATACCTCTGGATGAGGATCGTCTTAGAACCAACCATATCAGTCTGATTATAAGCATTTTTCAGCCTCGGATGCAATTAAAAGATATACCAAACAACCATATCAAACTGATTATAAATTGTTGCATAAAGATTATAAAAAGTGACCTTTAAAACTACAGTTGCATCTGAGTTCTAACAAAGTATGAAAAGATTTCGATCTGAATTATGAAAAATAGATTCTACATGAGAATTGGAGCTACTCGACGGAAAAGAATAAGAATGGTAACAAAAAGAAAGTTCCTTTTCTCATGTAGATCTGATCTCATGTGGCATATGAGACCAAAAATCGTTACTAGATGAGTTCCTTAGACTCAGATGAACAAACAAAAATCTTGAACAAGAAACAAAGGCTCGAAAGTAAAACAAGTTTCCTCTATTATTTGATCAATTGGGCATTTGTTGTACTGCGGGTGGTGTATGGTGCTGCCTCAGGGGATGCGCCTCGAGCTTATGAACATCGTGCTTGCTTCAAAATGGAACCTGTTTCTACATATGTGTCTATGCTTCCTGTGTGTTTTCGTGAAATGCTCATCCAATGCATTGTAAGTATGGAAAGCTCTCATAACAAACATTACGTCGAGGCTGTTGGGGAGCCATTGGCCCATCGATAGGATCAACCTCCGGGTCACTCATTCTCGATTGTTGCAATAAATAAATAAATTGAGAAAAATCAAAATCAGACAAAATTCTATCAAACTTGAAAATCAAGAAAACTCATTAATATGAATTTGTAAAGGTTGGACTTGGAAACACGTACGGATTTGGAAACGGACATGAACACAAATTTAGCAGTTTTTGAATGGCACGGACACGATGAGTCATTGGCCGATTTTTATTTTTTTATAATAATATTTTTTAAGTTAAGAAAGTTATATAGTAGTAGTTGCTTGCAAGAGATCACAAAAATATAATCTACAAAATTTTAAACAATAAACAAAAACTTGGTTGAGTTATTATATTTTGGGCTTTATTTTATATATTGGACTTTATAATAAGTAAGTTGAGTAGAAAGGCCCATCAGTACATGTAGTAAAAAAATCAAGATATTTATCTATATCTTTTCTAAAAAGGTTTCTAAAATTCTTCTGAAGATTTTATTTTAAAATATTTTAGATATTTTTTTACGAAACTTAAAGAAAATTCTAGATGGATAATATTAGCCAATCTCTGTCATTTATTTTGGATGAGGAATACTATAAAAAAGTGTAAGTCTTGCCTTCTCTCTAATTGAATACTTTACTTTCTAATAATTTCTTCCCCAAAACACTTAATTATTATAAACTCCAAAATGTAATCAGTCCAGATGAATAGCTTGGCCATTGTCAAGTGCATCAAGTGTATATGACGTGTCACATCGAATTTTCAATATTTAAATTAATAAATGTAAATTCAAACATGTCACTTCGTATGTAGGAATAAATAATTAAAGATTAAAGAGAAAGGCAAAAGAATAAATGAGAGAAGTGCAAAGAAGGCAAAATAAATAATTAAAAATTGAATAACATAGATGATGGGGAGGGGCGTATGTAAAAGAGTTTGCTATGTGATATCACATTTTCACACATATATATACATATATATAGTTCTTGTTCAATTTTCTCTCCAATTTAAGATTCGATTATTTTGCATAATCAGATTAAGGTTCACAATTCTTTTATCTAGTGCTGTAAATTTAGGATTTTTTTTTCCCATAATCACTTTGTCTCTGTATATTCTAAATTTACTCCTAGTACATATTAAATTACTATTGTTGTTTGATGGCCACAACTGCATAGTTAGCTATTGGAAACCAATCAACCGATGCTTCAAACAACGCACAAGCAAATAAAACCCAAACAACAAATAAGAAAAGGAGACAATAAGGCTATTAAGTAATGGCTCTCGATAAGGATATATCAATCTCATTATAAATATTTTTCAGCTTCAGATGCAATTAAAAAATATACCGTCTCATTATAAATTGTACAATGATATGCATAAAGATTATAAAAAGGCGACCCTTTCGAACTCTAGTTGCCTTTAAAACTATAGTTGCATCCAATCACAAATGGTTCCTACAATGTACGAAAAGATTTTAATATGAATGATGAAAGGTAGATTTTATATGAAAATCCGAGCCACTCGATGGAAGAGAACAAAAACAGTAACATAAAAACAGGTACTTCTCTACATGTAGATCATTTGTGGTACTGTGGGTGATGCACGGTGCTACCTCGCGTGATGCGCCTCGAGTTGGTGAACATCGGACTATGCTTCAAACTGGAAAGCTTTTATAACAAACATTACGCCGAGGACGTTGGGGAGTCATTGGCCCATCGATAGGATCAAACTCCAGGTCACTCATTCTCAATTGTAGCAATAAATAAATAAATAAAGTAAAATCAAAATCAAACAAAATTTTATCCAACCTGAAAATCAGGAAAACTCATTAGTAGGAATTAATGAAGTTTGGACTTGGAAACACGTACGGACTTGGAAACGACACAAATTTATCAGTTTTTGAACAATGTCGGACAAGGACATGATGGGTCTTTGCCTGATTTTTATTTTTTTATAATAACATTTATAAGTTAAGAAAGTTATATACTAGGGTTCTTATTCAATTTGCTCTTTAATATAAGATTCAATTACTCTGCATAATCATATTAAGTTTATAGACAGATTCAGAGGAGGAGAAACCATCGTCAAGAGTGGGAAACCATCCCCGTCTCCGTTGGGAATCGGGTTTCCCCCCCCCCCATATACATGTTTTGCAAAAAACCATTTTCCTGCTCCGAGCCTGCTCCAAACCCGTCCCGCGCCAAAGTAACAATTATCATTTTTCAAAAGTTAAAATAAAAACTAATATAATTGACAAGTCTTGCGTATCATATGGAACCCTAATATGGGTAATAATGTAATTTCAAATGAGCGGGTCAGATATCAGCATCCCCATTCCCGCCCCCCGCCTTTGACAAGTGGGTTTTTCCCGAATCCAAACTCACTCAAAGCAAATTCTCCCCATCAAAATCAGGATGATTCGGATGGATACCCACACATTCGAATTCAATTGCCATGTTTAGTCCTGAGAGGGAGAAGTTGAAGTCTCTCATGATATGCGATTGCCCTTGTGTAGATGAGCATTTGTACGTGTGTATATATGCCTTGGCTTGGCGTGAAAATTCAGTCACCACTAATTAATTTTTTATTTTAAAAATAATAAATGTAATCTTCACGTCTTTTTCTAGATATTTGGGTAATTACAAGAATCGCCCTGTTTTAAATTATTATTAGTCTTATAGATTTACAATGTGAGAAAATTGTAGAATACAAAACCTATTAAAAACGATCAATTTAAAAAAAAAATTGATACTTATTTTTATAGTGGATAATATTTTAAACCTCCCAAAATGGATTGGAGTATAGAGACATATAAAAAGGAGAAAATATAAATGTGTCAAATGTAGTCTTTCTATGCCAATTTTTTTTAGAAATTGCTAAACTGACTTTCTACAATGGAAAATTCGCTATCACAATTTCTCTTTTAAAAAAAAATTCCCGCCAAAATAAAAAAAAACACACAAACATATTCAAGAAATAATTTTTAGTATATTTATATTTATATATAAATAAATTAATTGTATGAAAACTTTTGTTTAGAAAGTCTAAAAATGTTTAATTTCTATTTTGTAAGATAGTCAATTAATCATATGGACACTTTAAATTAAATTTATTTGCTATTTTGGCTAAATAAACTTGATTCATTCAACTTTTTATGCAAAAAAAAATATTATTTTTTAAATAAAAGCTACAACCAAACAAACCAAAGTCTACATTTGATTATCCCATTTTTGAGGACGAGTACAAAAAATATTCGTCCATTTTCTTTAAAACCAAATGAACTTTTTTCTCAAAAATTTACTTTTATCATGCCTCCCATTCGTTAGAGGATTGGATTGTACCTTAATACCATAAGTTATTAATGTACACTTGAAATTTTATAAAATTATCATTTTTGTTATCACTGTTAACTTTTCTTAAAATAACAATAAGTAGTAGGTTTAGAAGAAAATAAGAAGTAAATTTTTAGCTATGCATACATATATATATATATGATGAAATGTAAGTTTTAGAAGAAATGGTTGTATCTAACATTCAGCAGTAACTTTTGAAAACTTTTTGAATATACATTAATAAATTATGGTACTGATACCGAATTTTTAGCTTTTATAATAATTAGTAGCAAGTTTTAGCAGAATGATTAGTAAATTTTAATTTGTATCGTTACGGTTTACAATTCATGTAATTTGGTCGTGATCATAAACACGACTTCCTGACCAAGGAATTAAAAACCGAATCGGACCGGCCGGTTCAACCGGGAACCGGTGCCTAGGCCGGCCAGAAAGATTCTCAAAATCGGTCATACACAGAACCGGTTGAAAACCGACTGAACCGGCCACAAACCTACAAAATTGGTCAAAATCGGTTGGGAGCCGGTCGAACCATTTCTGTAAATTAAATTTTTTTTAAAAAAAAATCTATAGAAACCGCGATTTCGATCGAATAAGAATTTGTAAGTTAAGTTTATTTTTCAATGTTATGAAATTATATAATATTAATTATATTATGTTATTTTTTTGTTGATATTGTTTAATATATTATATTAAAATTTAAAATAATATTATTTAATTATAGCCGGTTCAACTACGGTTAGACCATGGAACTTTGAATCAATATCTTCACTGGTTCAATAACTAATCCGATTTTGAAAACCTTAAGCAATGTACAGGATGATTACATAATTTATTGGCAATGATTAATAGCAATATAAAAAAAATTAGGGGGGGTGCAACATCCCAATAAAACCCCATATTCATTTATTAATTTAGGTAGATTTAGCACCAAAAATTAGTGTAATATATTTTTACATATAGTTTCAGCATCCTTGAAAATTTTCTATGGAATTCTTTTATTTTGTTTGCGAGAGAGGATGGGATCAACCGAGGACCTTCTTAAGGTTTATTCCACTTGTACAAAATAGATCAATATAAATACATAGAAATATTATACAAAATTATGACACATATTCACTATATATTCATAATTTTGAAATGTACAAAATCATCTTATGACAATAATAATAATAAAATAAGAGAGATTGTCATTACATTTTTATTATAATGATAATGATAGTTGTAAGTTGAAATATAAAAAATAAATAAATCATTCTTTTATTCACAAAATAAAAAAAAAAATAACTAAATTTTTACTATATCGAGTGTTGACCCAAGATTTAATCAAATATATTTTGTTGATAAAAAATAAGTCAGACAAAAAATTTAATTTATACTCATTAGCTTACTAATATTTGTTAAGTGGTTAAGAAAAGAAATCAAGTTGGAAAATGAAATAATAGCAAACAGATTGCAACTACATTCGG
>MKEJ01035784.1:0-13531 GCA_001753735.1 Embelia ribes
AATAGAATTTGAAGAGATATTAACATAGATACGAAGGAGGCGAAACGAAGAATTTGAATCCGCTAACCGTTTCTCCGTTGCCCTTCTTCTTCTCTCGGATCGCCAGGATTTAGGTTGTTGGGAGAGAAAAAGGACTATTATTTTATTTTCTTAAAAGTTTAGTTTACATTACAAATTGGTCCTCAAAGTTCAAAAATTAACTAATTTAAGGCCAATATAAATTTTGGGATCTTACAGAACATTTCTAATTTTATAACTTCTAATATTGTCCCTTAGTAAAAAGTTACTAGGGAGTGTCCCTAGACGTTATCACTATTGACGAACTAGTTTAACAAATCTCGTGTTCAATATTTTCAGCTTGAGTTTTTGATATTAGCCTATTTTGCAAGTCCTGGACCTCTTGATTAAACACCAACGGCATAATTTAGAACCCCTAAAGAATTGAAATGGTTGCCAAGAAATTTTAGATTTTTAATCTCTGGTGTTTAATATGATGTTCCAAGTTCTACTCCGCAACCGATGCAGAATAGAATGTTGATTTGTAGTGATTGTGTATGAGCTTATTGATTGCAATTTATAAATTCTAATTTTTTTTATCTTTTTTTTTAAATTGAGGTGAATACATATATTTTTTTTAATAAAGAATAAACTAAATTATTGTCTTAAATAACGAATTATATCAAGTATACAATATATATAATTTTAGAAATAAATAGACAAATAACGTAATTAATTAATTCACCCGTCCCATCCAAAAAAAACCAACCAAAATATGTCGAGGGCTATGGTGTGAAATTCTCTGTGAATGTGCATAGCTACTTATATAAAGTTAGGTAGGGATATTTATCATTGCCACATCGACACAGCATGCGTACATTGTATGAACACGTGGACTTAATTGCTAGGAGCGGGCAATTCTGTTCAAATCAAATTGGACCTCGTGTTAATTAAATTACACACGGTTTGATCGGATTTTCATTGGATCAAATGATCGTGATATAAAGTATTATTTAATGCTCAATTATTTGCTTCAATTTAGAATTAATTTAACGGGTAAATTTAGTTGCGGATGACTCTTTTTGACGAGTCCCTAGCTGGTCATGAGATTCTCTTTTCTTTTTTATTTCTAATAATGAATAATTGTTTAAAGATGTAGATTTTATATATAAAAGTATACAAAATTTTACTATGTAACTCTATTTAGTATTTGATAAACAGGAAAAAGACTATTAATTTTGATTTTTATATGTTAGTATTAATGTTCTATTTCCTATATGTGTGTAATATAGCTATACCTAATTCCAAACTAATTGATTCTAGAACTGTAAATAAAGGATCAAGATCTCCCAACAAATATAAAAGAGCATTCATGCATAGCATAATTCAAGCGGACCCATTTAAAATTTTTACTAAATTATGACCGACCATCGTATTAGCGAATAAATGTATTCTTGAGCTTAATGAGCAAAACCAATAAGGGATAAGCTCAAGGGGTTCTAAAAAAAGGTACTAACTGCAGTGAAACTCCTGCAAGTAATAAGAAGGTTAAAAAATGAAGCTCATGTTTTTAAAATTCCACAATAGTGACGCCAATAAAAAGTGAAAATGAGGACCCAAAGTAATAAGAAAATGACTTGTAACTGTGAAGCTACAAGGTATCGTACGTTAGGATTACAAAATAACAAAAAGTAAAAGTGATTGCAAGAGATTGTGTCAATTTTGTCACATAATAGCATGGTAACTTATGCTCCTACTAGCACACAATGTGATAACTTCTTTTTTTTCAATATGTAAGGGAAAAAACGAATTAATGACTAAAATTGTTATTTATATTATTATAGAGCTCTTAAATCTTTTTTCCCAGTGAAAATATATTAGGCTTATATGGATAAACAATATTACATGCTTAAACAATATAATTAATTGCTTAAACACCAGTTATCAGAGCTAAGTATTATGAGCACTAATAGTTAAAATGCTTACAAGATTGTCTTTTAGCACGGTTGCATCAGTGAACAAGCAAACCTAGTGATATAATTATGTCATAATACAATAACAAACTCAATTGTGCTGCCAAATTCCTTTCTAAACCAAAACCATCTATATCAGCAACGTTTCCAAGCGTCAATATATTATCAGAATCAATTTCATCTATACTTTTTACAATACTGGATGTTAGTTCATTTTATACTTCCAGTAATACCGAAATGGATTTCACACTTTTGAAATTGTTGAAATCTATGTCAAAAAATTAAAGGATCGAATAATGAACATAAATAAAATTAAAAAAAAAAACACTTTGAAATCCTTTTATTTTTATAACAAATCTTTTTATTATGGTCTCTATATATATATTTTTGGAACATTTATGGTCTACATGCTTAGACTAATTAAATTTTTATTTATTTGGGCATTCTTGACTTATATACAATTGATATTTGATATGCAATGACATTTAGGTGCATCTAAAATTTATAGGCACTGTTTAACTCTTTTCCTAAGAGAATTTTTTTGGTAAAACAAATATACATAATTATGAATTTTCAATTTTTTTGGATTTTTTAAAATTTGAGGTCGCCTTTTTATTGCTGAAATCTGATTTTATTTGGTATGCATACATGAAATATCTTTTATAATAATAATATAGGAAATATCTAATCTAAAGGTTCTCCATCTCTGTCATAATTGTTTTTTGACATTTACTATCTATCTCAATGCCAACTGGAGTTGGGCCCTATTATAAATTTGAAAGCACTTTACAAGTGTTGAAATTGAAATATTCTAGTTGAAAGTTAGGCGAGAAAAGTGAGAATTTTCACAAACGACAAAGAGGTCTAAATAATTGTAACTTTGTACGTAAAAGGACTCGAACTTACTTTATGTTGGCCATTCTATTTTTTTAAAACAAAGCAACAAGTCTTCGTACAATTTCAACAAAAAAGTTCAGAATACAATATGTCAAGGACTTTCCTAGTGATACTTAGCCCGGATTTATCATTATATTTTACATATTTCCAAAAGACAGGTGCCCTGATTTACAAACATTATAATTAGTAAAAATTGCACCTTTAGACAAAATAACTACAAGAGCACTGGCTTTCCTATATATATAGTTGATGATAGCAAAATTAAAGGCTTGTAGGAATTCGTAGATCTAATCAAGCACTACCTGCAAAGTCAGTCCCGCTTTCCTACGTAACAAATGAACCAAAGCAATAGAGTCAGTATCTATGATTACATGTCTAAAATTATATTGGAGGCAATAAAAAAGACTCCATTTAAGAGCTTGTAGTTATGCCAAGACATGCATATCATTGGAAAATCTAAAGTTATATTGGAGATAGTAAAAAAGACTATTTGATATTTTGCAGTTCTACCAAGACGTGTAGATTTTTCAATATTGTGCATGCATGTATCAGAATATAAGATTGCTTTCGTGTGTACATAGGATACCTCGTGCACCTGCTGATTTAGAAGAATTAGGTGTTGCTTTATCTATATTTAATTTGACAAATCCTTTGGCCGGTGGTTGCCATACTTCTAAACACAGCATTTGAGGTTGTAAACCAAACGTGAGAAGTGAGGATTATATTCACAAATAGACCAATTTGTGCCTAATAATTAAAGATTGAAATTTTCACTTTCCATTCGGAAGAATAAATACTGCGATAAATACTCGACGAGCTCATTGGAAAATTGACCATTAGTTAATTAAAGGTGCAATCTCATATTGTTATTGTAGTTATATATTATTGTTGTTATTTCAATGCATTTGATTGGTAACGCAATTATACATCCAATCCTGATATAAAGAAATTTTTTATTTGAATTACTTCTCGAGGTAACCCACCAATAAGATTTCAAATCATTAGTTGACAATATTATAACTTGAAATTTGTCTTGTTGGTCCGTCTAGATCTTTATTAATATCAAGATTAGGAGTCGTATAAGAATAAGAATATATAATAAGGATATCACATTTCGAAGTTCTAAATATTATAGTGTAGATCAAATTTTAATATTTATNNTCTTATTTATGTAAGAGGCTCCGCCAGAAGCAATGAAATTTTAAATTTCCAAACACCCATAAGAAAATGTCAAATGTCTTGTGAGGATGTGAAAAATTATAAAGTCTCATTTATGTTTGACCTTTTTCAATTTTATTGCGCTGTGAAGGATTCTTATTATCTATCAATTCCATTAATTGTTTGCGGAAAAGCAGTGTGCCACTACTTCAGTTGATATAATTGATATAAGAAAATAGAATTAAATGGGACAAAATCATGATCTTAAAAATTTGAGCATTGATCTTGAAGGATAATAGAGACGTTAAACTACTCCATGATTGATGGTATTATTTTAGAATATCATATAAATTATAGATAATTTCATCATATTTACTTAAACTGTCAATTTAAGCTTCCTTTCTTTCTTTCTTTCTTTCTTTTTTTTTTTTTTAACAAAAGCTAAGCTTTTCATTGATTGTGCAAAAGTACACAATTACATCTCAAAATACCGGGCACATTTCTAAGTGTTTGTTTCTCGGACTTATCATCCAAAATTACATTTGATAGAAATAAAGATGTATAATCATCCTAAAATTTATCTGAACCATCAAAATGATGAACTGCTCTCATAGCCAAAATATTCACCATGCTATTTGCTTCACGATATATATGGTTGACGGTAACAAAAATAAAAGTAAAAGCCAACTTCCTTATATCAACTAATAGAACCCGAAGCCTGTGATGAAAATCTCAATCAATATTATTTCTGAATAACCAAAGTTGCCAAAGTAGTAAAATTAATGAAGTTGCTAATTCATGTTTTTTATTGGAGATAAGTTCATAAATAGCAACCAAGATATGATAAGAACGATAACTAGAAAATAAATGCGGCCGCCAAAGCACAAAAATTAGCAAAATAAGGACAATAGTTGATTGCTCCTAAATATCGCATAGGAAGAACATAGCAAGTATACTAGAAAACAGTGTAATTTTCTAGATAAAACCGAGTATCTAACTCAAGAAGTCCTATTGATATAAGAATACCAAGTTTTAGCTCTTTTATGAATTCAATTAGATTAAATAATTATTTAAGTTACCCTACTCCTAAGCACTTGATTTTTCTTGTTTTCGAGAGTGAAAATATGAAACAAAACAAACTAAAGTTTAATTCAACTAATTAAAGTCTTACCTTTTTGTGGTGATTCTAATATTTTTGCTTTCTCCCCTGATTCATAATCACTTAACTCCGTCTAAATTTAATTATAATTCACTAGTATACTAATTCTGGTTTAATTCAATTCAGAGTATCATCAAGTATTTTTTAGATACCATAGCTACTTCTAAACGATTCCTAAGCTGATTAGACATATTAATAATCCTAGAATTTATAATTAATCTATCCCGGATTATATTTACAATCATGTTCAATTGATTATTCATTAGAGGATAAATTAGCTACCTTCATCACCTTAGGGCAAAAAGGAGTCTAACCACTCATGACCAATTCAATGAAAATAACAATTATCATGTAAAGCTTGAGAGCAGACATAAACAATATTGAATTCTTGCAATAACAATAATAGAGAACAACTATGCCAACAATTCAATATTCAATTTAATACTTCAATTAATCACTAGCACAATGCAATTAAAAGAAGACAATAACACGGTTTAATTAATCAAGAAAGAATTAGAACACTATCACAATAATGAAGACAAATCAGAGAAGAAAACTGAGGAGTTGTCACAATCTCCACAGAGACCAATTCTCCAAGTAGCAAACTGTTGACCCAATTATTCAAAAATCATTTTGATGATACAATTTTGAGATAATAAAATTTAATTAATACTCGTCATATATAATCTAATATGTTTGTTAAGTATGATAAGCTATCAGAGTGGAAAAAGCTTTAGAAATCAAATTTGTGCAAGTTTCGAAAAACTTCCATGCTTTATCTAGCCTGAAATTAGTTGTGGCAAATTTGAAGAGGAATGTCAACAGTCCCTCTAAGGGGTGTTTACAGTTAGTAGTTGACTGTCATGTACTGTGTCGACATATAAAAAGTTCAAGTGTAATTTCAAGCATTATGATTGTCGATGGTCAAACAAGGGGTGTCGACAGTGCAACCAATTTTAATTATAACAATCAAAATTTTAAAGGCCAATTTTATTCAATTAGCCTAATAATGGCTAGGTTAATTCAAATGGCCATGAATACTTACAAATAGAAGATCAAATAGGGGATTTTATACTTGACTTATAGCTAATCATTCCCAAGCAAGAAGAGCTCAAAAACCCATATTCTACATTTTCGATCAATAGTTGAGCAATCAAAACACATCGAGTGTTTTATTTTCAAAATAATCTTGGTCATTACTCTTCTCAAGTGTGTTCGACTCCATTGTAATCATTCAAACTTGAGGTTGAGTAGAGAGTTGTGATTTCTTGTAACACCTTGAACATTTTTCTATTTTAACCTAAATTAGTTGACTAGTTTAATGATATAAGTCGACTAAATATACCGGGAATAGTTTTTAAAAATATGACACGTGTCCCACTTTGGAACACTTGTCATCATAAAAAAATACCCTTGAGTGAGTGTCAAAAACTCTGAGCCTTCTAGATGTTCCATATTTCACATATATATATATATATAAGAGAGAGAGAGAGAGAGAAAGATGGAAATTTGAGGAAAAATATTTGAGTCTAGCTCATTTTCAACTTGTATATGCGGCTTTCTAGCGCCATAGTCGGGTTCTATTATATTTTAGCAACAATTAAGGTTAGTAAACTCTGCCCTTTTGAGCTTGTCACGAAATTTAGAAGAAATTAAAGTAAGCATTAAACGAACCTAGAAATTAAGTAGTATGTACGTCTTCACAAGAAAAATTCATATTTTGGCAAAATTTTGCTTTTTCCGAAATAGGACCACATTGCATGTGGAAAATGAACTTTTTAAATACCGTTGTGGGTAAAATTATGATATTTGAAACAAGTTTAAGAAGTAAAACAACTTATTTTTGAACTGGACAGGAAATCAGTAGACTGATTGTTCCCTATCAATCGACTTATTGTTATGGGCATAACTAAAATTGAGGTGCATGTGTTATTTTCCAACCTCGAAGACGAGGGACTTGAAAACACTTTACCCAATAATATTTATGTAGAAGAATTTGGAGTTAAAGTTAGAAAAACTATGTTAAACATATCAGGTACATGTTAGTTACAGGTAGTAGGACCTACGATAACTATTGCATAATATAAGGATGCTATTGGGTGCAGATTTGCATGGCATATGATGAATCATAACGTACTATTTTGTGTGATAAATATATAAACAAGAAATTGGGTGCGAAGATTATATTTGTCGTAAGTATATGGCAAAATTATCTAATGTGTAATGTATCGATGTATGTATATTAGTAATGTGTGTTGGGAAAATACAATGTGGCCTTTTTGTGAATTTAAGGGTTGCACGGGCCTTTTGTGTGAAAGGCGAATTTGTAAAATAAAAAATATGGGACTTTCGGACCACTTCTCGAAAAAAGTGCAATTAGGAAAAATAAATAGGAGTGGGAGATAAACTCCCGTTTAAGTGTTGTTTTCGTTCTCACATAAGACCCAGGGTGTAGAAGGGTAGCAAATAAAATTTTTATGCATAAAATCTCGAGGTACATTTCTCGAGTTTGGCGTGTATATTTCTCGAAGCTCACACAGGAATGGTGTCATCATTTCATTTCACTTTTGCTCATTTTATTATTTCGTTTAAATAGTTGTAGGCCATTTACCATGATGTTAGTTCATTTCTTTTTAATAAGTTGTAAGGCTAGAAAACATTATAATAAGACCGATTTGAGTTATTATTTCTTTTACTTGGCATAATATCAGTTAATAAAGCATGAATGCTAGTACTTTATGTTTATTTATTGATATGGTTGGATATGGATGCGTACACAGGATTGTCTAGAAAACCCGAGGTATTACAGTTGAACCGTTCGCCATTTTGTATATACCAAGGTAATAATACTAACACAACACATTTCCTATATTACTATTTGGTTATTTTGTTGTGTCTATTTTGGCCCTAGACATGCCTTGCTAGTTTTTGTCAAGTGCTATAGAGAACTATCTCTAAATTCATTCTCATAGAAGAGGCTCCTTCACACTTGATATAGGTGATCTCCTATTAAGATTGTTCTCGCATACCCCACTCGTGATTACAAGATATAAGTTTCATTAAAAACAAAACCAATCCTTCACATAATCACTCATTCACCCTAAAAAAGGGAAGGAAACTAAATTCTTGAGTGATTTTGGGCAACCTCTCTCAACAATTCGGTTGTCCCATTGAACCTAGTAATATAAGACCTCTAGTACGACTAGGTTGGGTTGCTATCATTGATGTTTGCTAATTTAACAGGTTCAATCCCATTCCCCTCGATGAATTCACATATGATCCACATGTAAGGCCTTAATATTGGATCTTCGAATATCCCATATCAAAGGTCATTTATGTCCTTGAGAAACTTTTAACATGTTTTCCATTGCTTATGATGTCGAGTTATACTTCTTATTAGATGACTATTAAGTGGTATCAATACTTTCATCCTCACTAACTTGTGCTAACATGTGTTCCTCGTATATAACATAGACTTGTCAAGTCGCAACTCTAGGTGCCGAACTTACTTCGTAGTAGACATTTTCTAACACAAACTTCGTAATAGATATTGTAAACTTATAGTTTGAGAAGTCTTATAAAATTATGCACACACATTTGTAAGATATGTTTATCCTTAACACGTTATTCAACGGTGCCAAACTATTTAACAATGATCCTACTAATTATTTCTCTTGTACACAGTTTCTTTAGTACTGATTACGAATATTGAATATGAAAATTACACTACGGCGAATTATATAACGAATAGGATTTAATCTTGCTGGTGTACATCATATGTTAAATTATGAAGATGTGAGAAATAAAAATTCTACTGAATTAAAACTGAAACCTTTAATATGGAATGTAAGAAATGGGTACTGTATTTCTAGAAAACAGTCCATGATAACTTGATCATTGAAAGTTGATACAAGAAAAACTTGTTTCATCGAAACTAATCTAAAATTGCAAACAAATTTGAACATATTCAGATGAAAATCTAACGAGATTATGGTTTTACCATATCCTCTTAAATCTTATTTGTCTGCCCTTCTTACTTCAGGTCTTTAATGAACAAATGATTACTTAGGTAAAACACTCAATCCTATACTCGAAAGGAATACACTATTTGAGTATCTGTCGGACCTTTCGCAGTAGTGATACTATCTAATATGTATTTACATAATTGTAGAGATTTTATTTGTTTATTTATTTGTGTATTATGGAAAAGTATACCATGGAAAAATTATTTTAAAAATTGGATAATCAGTAACTTTTTATAGACTCAATGTTACCTTTATTTACAAGAGTTGCCCTCTTTTTAAAAGTCGTTACATTTCAATCCATAGGGGTGCGATTATTAATTAAAAGTTATTACATTTTCAAACGTCAACATGGAATTGCTTATAAAATTTCCAACAATTTATGCACGTATTGCGTGTGCGTCACTCACTAGTATTTTAAATCTAAGCAAATATATATATATTTCAAATAATGGCAGGGTATAATAATCATTTGACCCATTAGAAACCCTCATTAGATCAAGTTGAGAATGACACGATTCTTCTCATTAAGTTTCTAGAATCAAAACGGGGTTACTTTATTTTTATAGTAGTGATCACCTCATTGTGCTAATTGTGTCACGAGACTACAGTGGCTAATGATTTCTAGCGTTGACATAAGAATATTTTTCTCATTTGGTTTCCTAGTTTTTTCCTATTAATAGGCTAATCACTATTGGATCTTAAAATTAACAAATTTATACTTTAATACTTAATTATTTTGGAAACATCTCAAACTTGAAAAACATTTTGGGGTACATAGCCCTAGGGGGCCGTGTTTTTGCTTCTCACCACTATTTTCCTTTCAGTTAACCAAAAAAGAATATACATGCCGTATGGAGGACATAGTAACAGCTGTGTTAACTTTTGTCAAAGAGGGTAAAAGTTTTTTTGGTATTGCAGAATCAACACTTTAACGGTATTACATTTAAAGTGGCAAAGAATATTGAATATGATTTTGTAGGTAGCGCGGCATTTGTATCTATATATTTTTTTAATAAATCTGCAGGTTTGAAATGACAACATAAAAAAATTGTAAAATGTCAACACAATCAATATTTAAGCCTACTTTTCAACTATTGTCATTATTTATTTATTATAATTAATCAATAGCTCGAAAATCCGGTTCCTTAAGTGAAGCTGGGAGATGGTCCAATATTTTCTCTCAAGCGGGCAAGTGTGAAATTTCCTAACCAGTAATGGAATTAGGGTGAGTATTATTATGAATGGTCGGGTGTTAGTCCCCTAATTTGACCCGCTGGCATCTCGGATACTATCCATCGATGGTGACAAGGTAAGAACTTTTATGTGGGAAGGTACAAATTGTTTAAAACAATTTGACAAGGATTGCGAGTCGTTAGGGAATTACGCAGAAGCCCTCGACTACTTTTGTGCTTTCCTTTAATCTTCATTTTCTAATAAAATATCTTAATTTTTTAAAGACCTTGTGACTAAACTTGAATGGAATTGAGACCATGTAATGAGCCAAATCTGGTTAGAAAATATTCGAACTATTGTTCTACAACACCCGCTTGTACATATAAATGACAAGTCTAATGTTTTCCAAATAGCTTTGGATGAAAAATATTCTTATAAAAAATACTATTTTTAAACAAAAAATCATTAAGAGTAATCCTTGTATATTTATAATCTTTGTCGTCACTAGTTATTTAACTAATTTGCCCATCACAACTTCTGCTCATAGATTTGTCTCCGTTAGCTAGTGCTTGCTAATTGGGAACTCAAAAACACTAATTTGCACACACAAGTATTGATAGATACTTGTATGTGCGAGGTAGGCAAATCGAGAACTACACTCGAGGATTGCTCCGCAAGCATTAATGAGAATTATGGACCATTGAATTAAAAAAATAAAGATTCATATTAAATAAGTTTTTCTATTTTAATTTTAAGCGAAATTAACAATTTTAATTTATACTATTAATATTTTATGGAAACTCTAGCACTACCGTGTAGATGTGGGTCTTGTGTAGTAGCGGGGCCATAGCCATGGCCTAGTCTCAGTAATTTGTACATTTTCATAGAAGACAGAACCTCCATATTCAACATTATACAATTTGTAGCCCATCATGTGCTAATACATCGCAAGTTGTGCCAAGTCAATTGTTGATGTAGTGCGGACGATGGGCTGCTTTGATAAGAAAGGAAAGTAAATACTAAAAGTACAATTGTATGTATTGAGCACAAAATAAAAATATATTTATTTATATTTTTGCGTCATACATATATATTTCTTTAAAAATAAAAATTTTGATACTTTCATCAAAAAAGTATATTTTTATTACAATTTACAATATTATCAATTATTTTTTATTACTCCTAATAAAAAATATATATATAATTTTTTCAAGTTTTACAATATACACGTGTTATATTTTAAGTTTTACTTAAAAATACATTTTTTTTACCCTCAATAAAAAAAAATGTACTTTTGTACTTATACGATTAAACAAAACTAGGTTAATTGATTATAATGTTGATAATAAAATGGTATGTTGGTGTTATAATGTTGATAATGAAATGGTATGTTGGTGTCAATACGTGACGACGTAGTTTAATTTATTTTGTTTTATTGATGCATTACTAAAAGGTATTGGTGCAAGTCAATAAGCCACAGATTTATACGTTGTTATTTGTCGTTACAATCCATTGAACAATAGTGAATGTTTACGAATAGCACAAATCATACATCAAATCTTCATTTAATCATATTTATACGAATTATTTAAAAACATACTAATTCACTCACAACAAGAAAATATATTTTTGTACTTATATGATACAACCAAATGAACTCGATATATGATACAATAGTGTCGATGGTATAAATATAAAGCAATTCTATTGGTATCCATTATTTTATTTTTAGTGCCTCATTTAATTTTTAATTTATGTTATTATTGGCACCACACTTAATAATTATTAACACCCCACACAATTTATTTTTTGAAATTTGAAATGGCAACAATTAAATTATAAACTATATAATTGTTCCCTCTACCTCCTTCATTTTCTCTCTCCAGCACGATCTCTCTTCTTCAACTGACATTATCATAATGCCTCCGCAACTTCCATCCGCCACCACCATGCCTTTGCTGCCAGCAGCTATTGCCGAGCTGCCACTACTACGTCATTCACAACCTCAAAATTAAGGTATTTTCATGCATACATTTTTAGTTTTTTTACTAAAACTTTCATTAAAGACAAGCAATTTCAACCACAAACAAGTTAAGGAATCAAATTTTAAACTAATGTATTTACATGTTATATGTTATTAGTTCTATTGAACAACATATCTTTGAGATGAAAATTGAGAAGAAAATTTATTATCTTTTAGTAATAGGTCTATTGATCATCAAAATATTCGCCAAAATGTTCTAAAATATATATATTAGAGAGTGTGTGTATTTTGATTGAAGAAAGTAGGATTTAATATTTGGGTTTGTACGAAAAATATTAGAGATGGCAATGGGGCAGGGCGGGGACGGGTTTTGCCTTTCCCAACCCCGCCCCCTTTCGGGGTTGGAAAATAGATTTCCATCCTCGCCCCCAGCAGAGGTCAAGTTTCCCTGCAGGTCCCCGCCCCCGTCAATGAATAACCAAATTTTAAAAATTATTTTGCTTCAATTAAATTAATAACTAAAAAATTGTACTTCCAAAAAATGAACAAATAAAACATTCACACAATTAAAACAATCAATAAAAAATTGGAACTTAGTTCTCTTTCAATTACAAATTAAAAAGAAACTAATGTTTTAGAAGCACTTTGTTATGCTTTAAATAACACCCATAGCATCAAAACACAATCAAATATTTTGTAATTTTTCAAAAAAAAATTATCATTTTATACAGAATGAAACATTACAATCAAAACAAATCCAATATCTTATATAGATAAATGAAAATATTATTATAATTATATAAACAACAGGACGGATTGGAGTCGGGCGGGTATCTGTATTCTCATCCCCGCACCCATCAAAGTCGAAGTTGGGTTTTTTCGGTCAAAATTGGAGTGGGTTCAGATGGGTACTCGTGTGTTCGGGTCTCACTGCCGTGCATAATCAATATCAAGCTTAAATCCCAATAAATAGTAATCACCTAAAAGGGACTAAAATATGTTGTAAATTCTTCAAAGACCCGGCTCAAGGATTTCAAAGGCTTGAGACGCTCCTTTACCGGATCCTACAAAAATAAGCTCCATTTTTAGCATCATGAAACAACAATTTAGATGGAGATACAACAAATCTAATGCTTAAATGCTAAGAAATATTTAAAGAATGATT
>MKEJ01035788.1:0-11635 GCA_001753735.1 Embelia ribes
CAAAAGACGAGCAACTAGTCCATATAAAGAGGGAAGTAAGGATCTTTCCTTTCAACACAACTATAAAATTTTCTATTCCCTCAAAAGCTTTCAAGTTTCTCTCATGCCAAATACAGTCAGGAGACCTATACAAAGTCATTTGCCTATTCTGTAGAAACAACACAGTCTTCCAAGCGAAGAACAAAATCAAATTGGAGGAATATTGCTGAACCTCCAACAAAAAAAGGAACTTGCCATCAACTATGAATTTAACATCAAAACAAGAAAATGAACTTGATTTAAGAAAATATTATTCCAGTGCCGAAATAACAGCTATCTTAAGGTTTCAGATTGCTAGTCATTGAAGCGACAATGAAGGAAAGTTGTGTTCTTGACTTGGCACCACTACAACTGTAATATGCATCATGAACCCCTTTGTAACAGGCACTAGAAACGAGTATATGTTCTAGCATCATTAACTATGTCCATACTTTGCTCAGTTCAAGTTAATAAGAACAACAACTGAACCCAACCAACTGACTAGCCTATGGTGAAAAAAATAATATTTCCGTCAGATACTGAAGTAGAGCATTTCTATTTCAAGCATGCGTGAAGGCTAGATGTCAAGAATGAACAGGCGGCAGATAATCAAGGTGAGTGCAGGGATCACCATAAGATCAATCCTTAAAGATTGCAAAGAACTCTGACCTGGTAAAGAAGCCAATGATGAGGCAGAAGATGGCAGCACCTGGTCAGGTGCATATCATGGTAACAATGACAAGAGAAGTTGATAAACTAACGTTACTAAACTAGGCAGCCATATGAGTTAAAGAAAACTGCTTTTAGACGAAAGTTCCAGATGCATATCCGTCAGGCAGCTTGAAACAACCTCCACATCACCAGCCCCAAGCGCAAGTCTTGAAGTAGGCTTCATGGAACAACATTGGCTTTTAAAGTTCCCACTCTAGGAGTATACTTTGTTGATATACAGTGTATGGTTTTTTAAAACGTGACAGTCCTTCATAGGCGTGTTTTGTTTGTGCAGTATACTACTTTATTTAAAAATAAATAATAAATAATATATAAACAACTGCTCTCATGTTATAGGACTTGTAGCTTGGCCTTCCACCGGGTGGGGTTGCATACCCTCTAGTTTTAGAGTCTTCACAAATACAAATAGCGGCTCCTAAGCCCAAGATATACCATTTGGAACCGGTAGCAATCCTGACTTGGTAAATGTTCCATCAGCTATTCCATGCTTAACCAGCAGTCAGTTATTTAGAAGAAAATGAGCCTGCTCAGGGCATATGGACAAATAGACCAAGTCAATGTAATCTGAAACTCTTTGCCGATGATTGTTCTATTTTCTAGATGTCCCTCTCACATGTCATGATAAATTCAGGGGTATATTCATACGGAATGCTCATCATATATTCAATTCAATCCCTGATCATGTACAAGTTTCTTTAGATATCCTCTCCTATCGCCTGGTCTTATACAACCAGCTATTTAGCTTATCTCTTACGCAAAATCTACTTCTACTTCTAGTGTACTAAGGTTCCAAAGCAACACTGCCACGTGATTGTTTCAGCAGCTTACCTTTGATATAATAAGTAGGACGCAAGCACCAAAGATGAAGGGGAAAAACAATGGAGTGTGGATTGATGACAAGCTAGGATACTATGTTAGTCAAGTTTAAAGGCCAAGGAACTGGCAATAGCATTTGGTTTGATAACAGAAAGGCAGAGATATGGAATAGCGTCATGATCGATCAAATAGATGAGTCACAAATTTCGGTCGGAAAGGTGGACAATTCGAAGCAATAAAACAGCATTCCAAAATTCATCTTAAAGTATATCACCAATCCAGAAACTTAGGCACTAAGAGATACTCTAACCGTCCCTCCTTAATAGGCTACTTTGCTTTTTCACAGTGACTTAAAAAGCTTATCTAATCTAGTTAAACCAAAAAAAGTAATGGATTCTCTCCTAGAACCTTCATTGAGAACATGATCCATCACGAGCACAAGGCTTCATGAGCCCAACTTTGAAAGTTGTACTTGTTAATAAAAATGCACATTAAATGAGGCATATAAGTATAATTTGGGACTACTAAAAATATAAAGTCAGCCTATAAAGTAGGAATGGAGGGAATTACATAATTACAACATTAAGCTTAATAAATTCAACATAAATTACAGAATTCGACCAATGGCAGAAACTTCAAATGTAATTTATAAGTAAAAAAGGTTTATTCAAAATAGTTAAACCCATCAACGACACGCATTAAGAATTAGTTTCATCCAAAGTAAACGCCTTGCTTTCCTCTCATTAAGATAATATAATTTATTATATTCCCTTAAGTTAGCCCACTTTGTTCTCATCAGTATCATCACTATCATATCCAAAACTGTTCTAGTCTGGAATGTTGTATTTCGCAAGTTTTTCATAGAAATAATGAGACAGTAATTTAAAAGACACAATTGAAGTCTTAGGCACAAACCAATTCAAAAAACAACTCAATTGTCTAAGCCATTTCATCAATTACTAAAAACAAATCCTAACTTGTATCACCATTTTGCTCGGAAACTAACGAAAGATATACTAATGAGCCACAATTTTATCCCTAAAGAAACAAACCAGTTCCCCAAAATCAACTCGGTTATTCTATTAATATCTCAGAACAACTCAAATTCCAATGAATCTCCTCATAACCAAATAAACCAAAGCCATATGACTCGAAACTGTTCCAGCCTAGAATGCGGATCTCTAAATGAACCAAAACTCGCAATTTAAATTTTCGAGTTTTTCATAGAAACTAATTAAGAGTATTTCTTTTGTAATTGTAAATCCATTTCATTGAATATACGCAATTTAAACCCTAAAAGCACAAACCAATACAAAAATCAACTCAACCCTTCAGTGCCATTAACCAATTGCTCAAAAACAAAAACCAGGAATAAATTTTCCTTTTACTACAAAAGTAATTAAAGAGAATTCAATTAGATACAATTTATGGCCTAAAGGCACGAACAAATCCAAAAATCAGACCAATTATTAGCGCCGTTTGACCAATTACTCAAAAACAAAACCCTAACTCGAACTTTCCATTTACTATAAAAGTAACTAAAGAGCATTTTATTAGACACAATTTATGGCCAAAAGTCACAAACCAATTCCAAAATCAGCCCTATTATTAGTGTCATTTACCCAACTACTGAAAAAAAAACAATTCTACTCGAATTTCCCTTTTACTAAAATGTAATTACATAGTAACAATCTATGCCCTTAAGACATAAACGAATTCCCAAATCAACCCAATTTTTAGTGCCATTTGCCCAATTACTCAAAAACAAAAGCCTAACTCAGGATTTACTTTGTCACAAAAAATAATTGACTTATCAGACACAATTTATGACCCAATTCCCGAAGTAGCCCAAATGTTAGCGCCATTTAAACAAATTACTCCAAAACAAATTCAAATTCCATCAGATCTCCTACTAATACACCAAATAATAACCCGAATTTTGTCTCCCTCAAAATCCAAAACACCATTAAATATATCAGGCGAAAGTCAAATGAGTTGGGAGATTAGAGACTGACTCAGCGAGGTCACCGAGCTGGCGGAGGACGCCGACGAGGCCGGCCATAGCGACGCCTTCGAGGAGGGCCTCGGGATCGTCCTTGTCCGCGGCTCGGTACAGCTCCGGATCAGCCAAGCTGTACTCATTCCTTATCTGGTACCGAGCCAATGGCATCTTTATATACAGAAGTACAAAACCCTAGCTACTAGCTCAGAGCTCTTTATCACCGGAATTGATTGAGTATATGCATACAGAGCGAAATTGGGGAATTGTGGGTTAGGGCGTGAGAGAGAGAGAGAGAGAGAGAGAGACTTGGGCGGCGGATAACAGAGTAAGTAGATTTGCGTTCTGATTTGAACTGCATTTCATTTATTAATTGATGCTAGGGTTTATGTATTTTATCTGCATATATGCTCATACAATTTGCGAAATGGGTGGAATATTTTGTTATGTGTCACTCTATATAGGACCTGTTCTAAATTTAGGGATTGAATTTTTGGGATTTTCATACGAGTGTATCTAATGTCATTCAATCTTAATAGAAATTTACTATGATGATCCCTTTGAACTACGTAATCACACCACTCTTTTTCATTTTGATGTTTTTGTATTTGGTGCGGACGTTCTCTATATTCATCCTCTGTAATCACACCCAACTTTTTAAAGGTGCATTTTTCTCATTTGATTGATTTGATAACGCAAATGAGGAATATTGGATAAGATGGTTCTACTTTTCTTTTTTCTTTTTCTCGAAATATTAGGAGAAATTCGTAGTGGGGAAAGCTGCTATTCAAATTTTCCCTAATTAGTATTATTTTTTTCCTCCATGTCTGTAAAACCCATGTTTACATTAAAAAAAAAATACCGTTTTTCCACATTTGATTATATGAAGTATAAATATTCCATTTATTTTTAACAAATTTTATTGTAAGACTGGTTTGGTAAATTTCTAGAAATTTTATTTTTATAAGAGAAATGGCTTTTTGGAAAAATCAAGTTTAGAATTTAAATGAGAAAGTCTGATGTGCATGTTCTTAAAGTTTGAGCCATATAAATTGAAAATTAGGGTATGGGACTATGCTGTATTGGTGGGAATGCCTTATGTTGGTATTTTAACATTCGAAAACCCCTTGTTTTGCTCTAGAAAATGTATGATAGGCTCACGTTTTAAAAACACATACCATTAAAATTTGGATTATTGGTTTTAGTTGTACTGTATGGCATGTACAAAAGCTAGTGCGAAAGTGCTTTCAAATGTGTAGAATCTACAGAGAAGTAAATATTTTAAGCAATGTTGTTAAAAGCTCTAGGCGCCCTTAAGGCGCCGAGGTCCTATATTGCCTGAGGCGCTAGGCGCCAACCAAGGCGCTCGCCTTAGTAATACAAGGCGCTAATTATTTTTTCAATTAAATCGAATAATTTAGGTGTATGTGGAAGTATAAGCTCTTGTTATAGGCGTGGGGAAGTGATGATAACTTCTTTTTATGTTATTGCGTAACTTTTTTATAATTTATTTAAATGATATTTTCTTTGAAAAGTAACAAGTGGTTACGATAATATGACGTATCGTAAAAACATTTATACCCCAGAGATAGAAAAAAGAAAAGAAAAATAACATGATGTGAGTGAGGCACTAGCCTTAGCTCTTTAGGCGCTAGTGCCTTAGCTAAAGGTGCTCGCCTAGGCACGCTTTAGGGACATTGCTCGCCTGGACTCATATGAGACGCCTTTGCCTCGCCTCACCTCACCCGAGAGCCTAGGCGAGAGCCTGGAGAGCTTTTAATAACACTGATTTTAAGTATATATAATTGCTTTGAAATTGGCGGCTGTAGATATTGTAGAATAGACTGTTGAGGAATCATCTGAAATTGATTTGGGAATTAAAAAATGTTTTAACATTTGCTTGTAGATAGATATGGCTGAGGCACAGGCAAAGGGGGTGGCTGTGGTTCCAGAGTCTGTTTTGAAGAAGCAGAAGAGGAATGAGGAATGGGCTTTGCAGAAAAAGATTGATCAGTTGGCTCTGAAGAAGAAAAATGCTGAGAACCGCAAGTTGATTTTCAACAGGGCCAAACAGTATGCCAAGGAATATGATGATCAGGTAACTGCAGCATTTCTGGACTCTTATTTTATTCAATTCTGCTACTCCTTTAATATGTGGTGTGATGACTTTATTAATACTTTCTTACTTTTGGAATATATTTTTATGCGTTTGGAAACAGCAAAAGGAGTTGATTCAGTTGAAACGCGAAGCTAGGATGAAAGGTGGTTTTTATGTCAACCCCGAAGCTAAGCTTTTGTTCATTATCCGTATTCGTGGGTATGTAGGTGTCTTTTCAAGTTATATTGAATGCTAAGGTATCACAAACTATTTGTGCTTCTAACCTTTACTTTGAACTTCCAGTATCAATGCTATGCACCCTAAGACTAGGAGTATTTTGCAACTCCTGCGACTGAGACATGTAAATTATTATTATTATTATTGATCAAATTATCTCTCATGCTTTGCCATGTGTTTGGAATTGTTTTCAGTCTCCTACATGACTTTGTTTTAGATGCCTAGTTCTCTCTCTTGTTGGAAATAGGTTCAAGTTCCAGATTTCATGTGGTGTAAGAACTGTGTCTTAGATGCGATGGATCTGTCTAGTTGTCCTAAAATGTGCAAGGCTAGTGTTTTTCTGTTTGATAAATTGGATCTGGATATTGATCTAGTACTTCTACCTTGAGTTTTAATTGCTTTTGGCTATTTGAGTAACCGGATGGAGGTTATTTTGAGCAAAAAAAAAATTCCGTAATAATGGCTAGATGTGTTGTGGAGTTTTTACTGGATATGTTTTGTGTGTGTACTATATTTTCTGCTGTTCAATTTAAAGTTTAGAATTTCTTAATTTAGAAGTGTAAGGAACTATCTTAAATACTACAAGTTCTTGACGCAGATTTTCAATGGCGTCTTTCTGAAAGTGAACAAAGCTACCATGAATATGCTGCACAGGGTCGAGCCTTATGTTACTTATGGGTATGGATCGTTTCTGTCATAGGATTAGTGTTAACATCAATGATATTATTATCAGCTTTTAACCATGTACATGTGTTTGCAGGTATCCTAATTTGAAGAGTGTGAAGGAATTGATATACAAGAGAGGCTATGGCAAGCTTCACAAGCAACGAATTGCTTTGACTGACAATTCCATCGTTGAACAGGTTGGTAACAAATGAATACTAGTTTGTAGTGTTTTATTGGTCATGCCCTCTGCGTATGTAGTTTGCTGATGATCCAGTGCAATTGCAGGCTCTGGGGAAATATGGAATTATCTGCGTTGAAGATCTCATTCATGAAATTATGAAAGTGGGCCCTCACTTCAAGGAGGCTAACAACTTTCTCTGGCCATTCAAGCTCAAGGCCCCGTTGGGTGGCCTGAAAAAGAAGCGGAACCATTATGTTGAAGGTGGAGATGCAGGGAACCGCGAGGATTACATCAATGAGCTTATTAGGAGAATGAACTAGAGTGTTTATTTTTTATACCCCGTTTCAGACTTGAGGGCTTCTTTCTTGTTCTCTTGTTTCTGAGAATCTTGTCGAGCTAATTTTTCCTATTTAAAGACTCTAATTTTTCCCTATTTTTCCGAAGACATGGAATTTAGAAGTTTTGCTTATGTAGTGGATTTATATTTGAGGAATTTAATTTGGATCCAGGATCTTTGCTTCTGTTTTCTGTTTTGGTGGTTGAATTCAAGCTAGCTTGGTTGCAAAATTTACATTTGAGTTTTTTCATTCCATGGTTTTGGTTCTTATGCATTGACGATGGCATGCTGCCAAATAATTTGTTCCATGTTTTCTGGTAAGCTGTATATGATTGGTACGTGTTCTATATTACCTATGTTGAACTACAAGGTTGTCCATCTGATATTTGATACTTTATTATCTAGTGTTTGTATTTGAAATTTCTTTCAAGAGTGTGTTGTTGCTGATTTCACTCTCATACATCCAGGCTTCTTCTGGAGCTGCTGATGCTTTTTAAGTCCGGTGTTGCATAATGGATGCTTAATACGTGTCCACAAAATCAAATATGGGGACCATAACGCATACAGGAGTTATCCATCCAAGGCACATTGCCATAAACAAAGTCTATGCGGCAGGTGGGGAGAAATCGTATTTGTTAATTTAATGTGGCTCTATCATGAATTATGATGAAACTCTTGTCTTTTTTAATCGAGTGTGTTGCATTGGTTTCCCAGTTGTGTGTATATACGTCGGGATAGTACATAAACCATTCATTTAATTTACTGATTCTATAAGGTAGGGTACCTGCCAATTATTTGGCCTCAAATTTCTCCCCCATTTCCAAGAAGAATCAACTCTGTCAAGAGTCTAAAAATAGAAGAGAACTTGCAAGGAAAACTCCACGCCAACAGCTCACCTCTGATAATGGCGTGAACCAGCATAGCCACAAAAGAATAATGGGATCGGATTACAGATATTATTATCATCACCATCATCATTAGAACTAATATCATTATTATTAGTATTATCATCATAATCAGTAGTAACGGTATTAGTTAGTTGGGTTGAGCTTGCCAATGTCGAAGGTAATTTCCTTTGACTTATTTCACGATCGAGCTCGACTCGTTTAATCAAACCTGCCATAAATCAAGCTCATACACAGTTCATTTTTTCAGACTATTCTAGCCCGAACCAAGTCATTAATGAGTTGTTTGCGAAGGACTGTCAAACAAATATGTACATTAAACCCTAGGATGGAATAAGTTGTCAGTTCCCAATTAGTTAGAAAATTCGAGAATGTACTCCAAAACATTACTATCATTGACGCGGGTTGCAAATTGAAACGTGGGGAACTGGATATTCCAAATCAATATGGATAATTTCCTAACTTTATCTCTCACAAACCAAACTTGGGGATTAAATTAAACTTTTAGCATCCTTTAACTGTTAAAATTAGACTCTTGAAACTTATATTTGAGTTTATCTTTTCCAAACAAACCCAATTGGTTTGCTCTATCTCCTCCCTTAAAACAAAAATATTTGAAATTTTGAAAGTAAGGTAAAATAATTTTATCCTAACTAAATTTTATATTTCAAATAAATAATTCTATCCTAATCCAAATAATATATTTGTGTATATAAATACCTAAACATGTCCATAATTTTTGTTACACCAAAAAAAATTATCTCGGCAGACCAATCTCAATTTGCACACAAATTTACAATCAATTTCACTTCAAGGTTAGCTTAAGGTGGTTATTAAAAATAAATATTTTATAATTTATCAAACAGCTCGTATTACAATTTTCAAGAAAAAAAACATAAGCAAACAATAAAAAGCATGCTCAGACTAGCCCTTAGTATATCTTCTCTTGCTTAACATGAAAAGCGTAAAGTTAATGATTGGGCCACAATTGTCGGATCTATTTTAGAATAGATTTGAATTGGAGAGGTTCAATTAAAATTTTATATAATTACACTTATCTCATTTAATAAATTTTTATATATAAAGGCAGGATATTGCCTAAATGAAGCTGTATCAAAATTTGTCATGTATCAATATTATTCTTTTCAATTCCTATAATTTACAATTAACCTGCGCTGAAATGATGTTATTAGTAGTTATAAGAGGGCAAAAATATAATTTGCTAACCCACTAATTGCCCCACCAAGATACACATTTCCCTTCTCTCTCTATTTCTCACTTTCCCATTCTCTTTCCAGTACAACAGTTACTCCATTTCCTCGTACTGATATTTCTATTCCTAATAATATTTACAAATTTTTACGTAATTTATACATATCTTTATGTTCTTAATCTCTATTTAAAATTTGATTATCACCCGTCCGCTAGTTACAATAATGTGTCCACATAGTTTCATACAAAATCCTATTTGGTCCTTTAAGTTTCAAAATTGAGAGAGTCGAATTTATGCATATTTTAAACGAAGTAATCAATTCTCACCAAATCGGATAGCCCGTTACTAATATGAGATAACTCTTAATATACAATGTTTAATTTGCAAATCAAAATAATAATAATAAATAAATGGGTAAGTTACACTTTGCCTTCACAAGGTTTCCGATAATTCAGAAAATTCCATGAGGCCTCTGAAATTACATTGTCCCCCATGAGAATGCATGTCCATCGTACTTTCACCCCAAATTTTCAGGGGCCAAAATGAAATAAAGACTATTTCTTAATAAAAACTCAAAACATTACTAAATTACCCCTTAAATAATACTCTTATTTAGTTTTTTGTTATAATTTGTTAAATAAATTCATTATATGAATAAATATAATGCATTTTTCTTAACAATATGATGATTTTTATGTATTATAAGCTTTTAAATTAATAAAATAATGTATAAAGTACGGGTAATATGGTCATTATACGTAAAAACCAAACTTGGATTATAAACGGGGGCAAAGTATAATGTCTCATACGTCAGGGGCGAAACTGAAATAATCAGAAACCTCATAGGGGCAAAGTGTAATTTACCCTGAATAAAATCCATCATTTTAAGGCGACAATTTTGGAAAGATCATGGACGTACACGTGTAACTTTGTCAGCAATCCAATCCTTCGACCGTTCACGTTCGCCTTAACTACGATTCTTCTCTGTTCAAAAATTCGCCGCTCTCTTCATAGCGCTCTCTCTCTCTCTCTCGGTACAAAATCTTTCCTCAATTAGAACTCAATTAGGGTTTATGTACCTTTTTTTTTTCACAGTATGCTATGAATGTAATTGTTTGCGCAATGCTATTTCTATTTTTTTACATGGTTTTTTGTCAATATGATTGATACGGTGTGTATAGCAGATTTGTCATGCAAATTAGGCTAATGCGAAAAATCAAATCAGAAAATAAAGAACACGGAGATTTATTAACACATTTCATTAATGGTGATTACATATATGAGCGCCGACTATGATAGGGCTTAAAAATTTCCAAATGAGATGTATTTTTACTGGGGTTAAAATATACACGGTCTGAAATACCTGAACAGATTCGCAGTCGAGTCTGGTCTACAGTATCTTCTTTCAGGCTTTACGTTTCCAACATAATGGAGTCGAGTTGATTAATGTTCTGGCTCAAATGGTTACTGCTTCTAATAAATAATTCATGCCCATGGAATTGCTTCTACTAGGTCTATATCGAGTTTTTTTTATGGTTTTGTCAATTTGGTTGGTGGAATTTGTATTGTAGATTCTTTGTTCAGCTGATCAATCGTAATGATGATCTGGATACGATGAATTGTCCATTGAATTTTATGCCCCATTGCTTTGTTTTCATGTACCTACTTCCTTTAGCTTATAGGTGAATAAAGAAAATTTAAAATTCAAAGTCAGGAAACAATTTTGGGACCTTCACTGCTTTGTATGCTCAATCCTTCTTGGGTCTTATGTAGTGCATGCAACTATGTGTTAGGCGTAAGTTTATGAGTGAAGTGACTGACCTTAACTTTGCTTGAAAGATTATGTTAATTCTGTGGTTTTAAGGACCTAGGCGCATGTGGCACTGTTGTTGTATTGTAGTTTACTTGAGTAGAGATACTGACAGCCCTTATTGGAGACTACTATGAAGGGAATGGTTGGAGTAACTTAGTGGATTGAGTTTGTTGCTCTTTAGAAAATGAAGAAAGAGACTAAATAAAGTGTGGTGTTGAATCCGATGACTTTCGGTTCCTCCAAAAAGTTGCTGCTCAGTGAATTTGTCAAATCTGGAGTGATGTTTCAAGTTGGAATGGTTGTCTATCTGGTTCTAGTACCAATCTCTATTAGTACCTTAGAGGGTCAAGATCTTTGATTGGACAAAATCGTTTTGGATCTTTCATTACTTCCAGTAGTAATGAAATGAATACAAGAAGAAAAATGGTTGTCATAAGATTTTTTTTTTTTTTTTAGTTATTGCTATTTCGCTATTAGCATTGGCGGAATGCAATAATAAAAAATAAAAATAAAAATCGCCATTAGTAGTGACAAATTGTTAAAAAAAAACTAAAAAATAAAATAAAATTTCAAAATTGTACATTTAGGTAATTTTATAAAATCAAAAAAATAAAAAATAT
>MKEJ01035800.1:0-20732 GCA_001753735.1 Embelia ribes
AACTAAAATGCAATTTCAATCCTCCCTAGCTAGATCCATACAGATCTAGAGAAATGAAAATTCAAAAGAGGACCAAACCAAACCCGTTCTTCATCACATTGATCATTGCCGTGGTCATAACCGGTGCACTCATGGTCACCAATCTCATTTACACCACCACCACTTCATCCTCCACCACCACCACAACCGCCGCCGCCAACTCCGTTGACGACACCCCGCTCGAGCTCCGATCCATTCTCCACTACGCCACGTCGTCTGTGGTTCCTCAGCAATCCCGGGAAGAGATCCGAGTCACCTTCGACATCATCAAATCTCTGACACCCTGTAACTTCCTCATCTTTGGCCTCGGCCATGACTCCCTCATGTGGTCCTCGTTCAACCCACATGGCATCACCCTTTTCCTAGAAGAGGACCCCAGGCGGGTCCAGCGGGTCCTCACCTACGCACCCAGCCTGCACGCATACAACATCAGATACGACACACGCCTCTCCCATGCTGACTCACTTCTTGCTTCCTACCGCCTCAACCCGCACTGCCTGCCCCCAAATGTAACCCTGCGAGGGAACACCCGATGCAAGTTAGCGCTGAGCCGTCTACCAGATGAGGTGTACAATATAAAGTGGGATGTGATCATGGTGGACGGGCCAATGGGGTACTTTGCAGGGGCTCCAGGGCGGATGGCGGTTATATTCTCGGCTGCAGTGATGGCCAGGGCTAGGGTGCAGCCCGGCATGACACATGTCATCGTGCACGACGTGGACAGGAGAGTCGAAAGGGCTTATGCGAAGGAGTTCTTGTGTGAGAAGTATCTGGTTAAAGCTGAGGGGAAGCTGTGGCATTTTCAAATACCATCTGCTGTTAATGTGAGCACTGGCAAACAGAGCTTTTGCTAATGAGCAGGATGTTTTTCCTTTTTTCCTTCTCCTTTTGTCACAAAAATTATACTTATATATGGCAATACAATATTACAATGACCTAACGGCTACAAAGCATACCCAAACAAATGATTCAGTCATTATCATTCTGTATAAAAACTATTGAAGAGTACTAAACAAGACTTGAAAACTTCATGTAGAAATAGGAGACTTTGACAAGCTGCTGAAAAACAGCTTATTTTCAAATTTTCAAATCTAACGACCCGTCGCTAATAAATTTTCAACTCAACTCACTAACATTATGTGTACCATTTGATTAATATATTTTTATTTATGAGGGTTACATATGGTAGAAAAACAAAGATCAACCCAAGATTAACTTCTGAAAAGCAGGACCATCTCAACATAACAATGTAAAGAGCTCAACCTTTATCTAGGAGGAGGAGGAGGAACTTGAGATTTTGCAAATCCCACCCAACTGATGAGGCCAACTGCGAGTATTACCCACCCAAATATGTCATATTTCAGATCAGAGTTCTTCTTTTTCTTTGTACTCTGTATCAAAATAAATAAAGACAATAAGAAACCTTTTACTGAAAAGAGGAAAAGGAAAAAAAGAAGGCATTCCAAAAGGATATATCAGTATATCACAAGACAAATGAAATACATAAATATGTAAAAGATTGATTTCACCAACTTTACAATCTCAATGCAATAGAAGCAATTTTTATTTTTATATTTTTTTTTACAAAGATGATCACCTTTGCAGTTGAAGAAGTTGGAGGTTCGCTAGCCATTGTTTGCTGAGCAAAACCGCCGTTCTTGTGAATCTCCATATGCAATTCAGGTGCCTATAAATTGTAAAACCAAATGATAAATCTAAGGTAGCTGATAAAAAATGCAGTTGCTCGCCAAACTTAATAAGCAGAGTCTACATGAGCAGTACTAGTTAAGAACTAGACGTTAATGAGATTGGACTATTAGAGGCATGATTAGAAGTGTAGAACCGACATCATAAGTGTTACACGTGTTTGTTGACACTCCAAACTATAAGAATGGTAAGTCATGTTTGCTACTGAGTTTTATACATAATATCACTTGGGTCATAAAATTTTCAAAAGGAGCAATTTAAGCTCTTAGCTTTTCAGAGGGTTGCAATATGGCGCTTCCAAAAACTAGAGACACGCATCTAATAAAATACAATTGTTATGAAGGCCATATAGGAATAAAATTGAGATAAAAGGCCGAAATCCCAGAACTAAAGTCATGGATAAATTTGAGTGGGCGGCCAACAGCCATAAAGCATCAATTTATTGTAAAAACTTTAGAGATTTACTACACTAGATTGTCCAACCACTGGTATCATACACAGCTCATAAATATTACCAACAGCCATGCCCATCAAACAATGTAAAACAATTGCTGAACAAAAGAGAAATATAAGCAATAGTACTCATCAACAGGCATGACATACGGTGATGATAGCTTTGCGAAAATTTAATTTCCCTTCTACTCGATATCCTCTTCTTACGAATTCCAGACAAAGCTAACTCTTAGTTAAAACTTCAAATTATTATGCCAATATCAACTTTCAAAAAATCACTAGTAAACTACTTAATTCAATCCACTATGCGTAAATGCAAAATTTCAAGGCTATAATTCTAAAACTTGGGAGACACATCCCAAAATCAATTTTCCTCCACATAAACATGGTAGTTGTTAAAAAATGGAGTCAAAAGGGCTACGCGCTATCGGATGAATGATAATATTTCAAGAAGAAAAACACCGCTCCAAAGTAATACCAAAAAGCCTTAATTAAAGTTGCACCAAAATAAATGAAGCGTCGATCTTACCTTAGAAGACATTTCCAAGGATTTGCGGTACAACTCATTCTCAGGATCCTACGATGCATGAGAACATACGGTCACATCTCTAAAAATCACTCCATGAAATATATATACACAAAATATTAAGCTGATGATTACCAAAAGTTTCCAATTTGGTGTAACTCATTGCTAATTCCAGTAGAGTATGTCGGCCATGTATGTATAAAACCAGGTCTTACCTCTTCAACAGCTTGTATTAAGTATTGGACTGCCTTATCAAAAGAAGCTGTAGCTTCATCTTGATCAGGGGTCATAAATGCACTTGATGTATGAGCATTCCCCAAGCACCAGAGAGCATCATGTTTTTTTGGATTAATTGTCAGCGCCTCCTCAAACTTCCCAATAGCATCTACATTACCAGATCATCAAAATCACTCAACTGAGATTTTCAAGAATCTAATTTTTCTAAATTTCCATCAGTTTATTACCGAAAAACAAACTCACAACCCAAAAGTTCCAAGGAAAAAACATAAATCTATGATCATCATGCACACAAAATTGTTCCGAGTTACACCAGGAATACATATACCAGCAAATAGCACAATTTTCACGTAAAGATACATCCTTTTTCTTTGTCGCCAACAGAAGGTATGAAAAGGAAAATCAATCAAGAAATATGGCCACAGGAATAGTATTCTCAATTAACTTGCATACATTATAAGATAAAACTAAAGAAAGAGCAAACTTTCCAACTGCACATGAAGAAAATTAATATTTACAAGTAATTGAATAAGAATTTCCCATAAAAACTGTACTTCCAAGCCAAACATGAGAAATTACAACGTTATCATTCACACACAATATACTTTGATAGTTGATGAACCCAAGTAGATATGGTTGTACATTTGCTATTATATTTTCATTTGTTATGTTAGAATAACTTCTTGTTACTTGTTATTATCTTACTCATAGGATAGATTTTAGTACTGTCAGCCGTTCTTTTCCTTTTTAGTGTTAAGACTATTTAAATATTGTTTTTGTCAGTCATATATTTCATGCAAGAGTTAATTAATTACAGGTTACGTTTAATCCACACCGAGTAGGGTATTGGGTCGTCTCAACACCAGTTTTGTAAATTGGTTGATCTTAGAGCATGAGCCATGAGATAAATACTTAGAATTGTTTAATCCCAGACTCCTAATTAAGGATCAAAGTTCCAACAACAGTCTAATACCCCCCTCCATCCACAAATTACTGCACAATACTTTTTTTGTTTTAGGAGGCTTTAAACTATAATAATGTAATAATTTAATGAAACAAAAATTAAATTTACCGTCATTTTATATTCAAAAATGTAAATTTGGCATTAATATTAAATTATTATAATTTAAAGCTTTAAAAAAAAAACGTGTTCTGTGGCAATTTGTGGACGGAGATAGTAACAAATTTCACGACGACGATACGAATAGTACCTTGAATCATCTGTTTGGATTCGTTAACATTCTGGAACTGAGACAGCTCAAGCAATGCACCTCCCCACCTAGTCAGGTTCTGGCAAAACCCACAAGTACAACAAAACCCCAAATTCAATAACACCATCATCATTATTTACCAGAGACATTATACATATATATATATAGAGAGAGAGAGAGGGAGAGAGATGAACTTCGGCATCTAGGGGGTCTTTGGCGTAGGCGGTTTCGGCGGTATTGCGGGCGTGCTCGAAGAACAGGATTCGATCCAAATCGTTCTCCATTGAAGCTCTTCTCTCTCTCTCTCTCTCTCTCTCTCTCTCCACTGAAACTCGCTGCTGGATTTAACTACTGGGAGGGAAGAGAGATATACGGAGAGGGTATGAATTAGGGTTTATGAGTTAGGGTTCCTAAGATTTACTACTCGTGCTTATGTTTTTAATAATTTTTACACTTAATTTTTTATAGGTCTGTTTTGTTTTGTTTTGTTTTGTTTTATTTTGTTGTTAATCTCCCTCTATTTAAAATTTAATTATCATAATATTTTCAGAGATTATAAATTTACTCGGATGGTATAGGTAGCCTGGCAAATTGGTAAATGATGATGAAAATGAAACACTGCCTTGTCTCTCCTCTTTATTTATTTATTTATGAGATATATAGTTGGCACTAAATACAAATGAAACTAACTATAATTAATTAATATGATGTTATATCTCTAATTCATAATTTTAATCACTAAATTTTACTTTTTCAATTTGAATGTATCTTGTAGTCGTATTCATAGCATTAGATTACAAGATAGTGCTCTTATTTTTTTAATTACCCTAGTCCAACTTTTTTCAAATCTTACCATTATACCTAAATTAGAACAAGAATGCACAAATATGTATTTTAATATATTTTTATGTGCAACTCCATCCATTGCTATTTAATATATATATACTTGCACATAAATTGTTCAATTTCATATGATCAATTAATTTCTTTTCAAAAGTTCAAGACTAGTCATAAAATATTTTGCTATTATATTTTTGCTTTATTAGTTTTTAAAATGCAAGTAGAAATTTTGTCCCTCTTAGTTGAAATCATGTGTCTCCTCTTAGTTAAAATGATCAAAGAATAACTTGTTTTGCCGCTTTCGCAGTAATTCTCCAGTCCTTATAAAGAGTATTAAAAGTAATTAGTGTTGTACGTTAACAACATAGATAGAGGAGATAATAAATAGTTAAAGGGAAAAGTTATAATGGAAAAAAATAATTTAGCTACGGTCCATTAAATAAGAAAGGGATACAATTTTTTTGGTCAAATATATTAAATGTGATCTTAATGGATTGCAAAAGTCTCATTCTAGAGGGAAGGTAACTAAAAAGGGCTCAAGTAAATTTTAGTTATATCCAATTATTGATAAATTTGAATTGATTAGACAACTTTCAAATGAATTGGCCGTCTCTAATTAAAATTATTTGGAACCTCCTCTATCACCAAACAAAGAGAAATTTGGTGGAATATTTAAATTTTAGCATAGTTTACGCTAAAATTCAATTGAAATATTAATTTCACACTTCCATATAAATAAATTTGAATAATGTGTTTTCTTAATTGTCAAAATTATTCTAATAAAATAGAATTGAACGGAAACCAAATAAAAAAATACCAACATTAAAGCGAGACTTTAGTTTATCTTAAGAAAAGCAACTATATATCTTTTTGGGTTTGGGTTGGGCTTGTAGCGTAACTAAGTCCCAAAATATGCAAACCATGAGAGACCAAAGACAACTGGGTGTTTATAATTTGGTAAAATTCGATAATAGGGTTGTTTCCTTGCAGTTATTAATTTCAAGCTTTTCTTATTTTTTTTTAAAGAAGAAATTAGTGTACTTTTTCCTGCTTTAGCTTTTTAAATTGAATTCTTTTGTGACTTCAAAAATTAGAAGATTTGATGTAGATATATATTTTTCTTTTCTCTAAAATCATTAGTTTTATTATTTAAAATATGCAACCGAAGACGATACAAGAAGGGGAATTTGTTTTATCCTAGATAAGTGCTATATGGTAGTAGGAGGAGGGGGCTGTGACTAAAAAAATTTAGAATTGGAGTATAAGAAAAAATATAAGTTGCATGAACAAAATCTTGTAATAAAAAATAATATGAATATTTTTGTAAATGTATATAAAAATTTTATTTCTGTATTTCATATTTTGTTTCCTATTAATATTGGATAATTATACTATTTGTAACTTCTTCCACGGTAGTGCACCTGGAGGATCATTTGCCATTCCCATAGAGGGAAGTCCTCTCTTTTCAAGAAATAAAAAGTTCATTGGAATGCACTTAAATTACAGAAATTTTAAAATAAATTAATATAAATTAAGAATAAATTATCATTATTAATATTTTTTTATTTAAAAACAATTATAGTAAACTTTTTTCAACTTATAGTAATTTATTATTAAGACATAGTAACTTCAAACAAATTTTCTTATATATTTTCTGTAAAATTATTCTGTATTGAGTTGGTTTATCTATGAAGAGTTTATTCATCTTCTTTCTCTAGTTTTTGCTATAGGAATTATTGTGATTTCATAAAAAATTATTATGTTTTAAAGATAAATTACTAATAATATATATTTTTTTTAATCTAAAAACAGTTATAATAAGTTTTTCTTAATTTACAATAATTTTTACTTAAAACATAATAATTTCGTACAATTTTTGTTTTTGCATAGATTCATGTACAAAATTATTGTAGAAATGATATGATAATCTAATTAAGCATTAAACCACAACTACTACATTCTCTATAACATATTCTACCAAAAGATATAGAGATAGAGTAAGAAATTAACATTGGATATGGGCACTTTGGTTGATGTTAATCCCTCGCCAAATGGGACAGGTATATTTTCCAACCTGTCTCACCAAATAAGTAGAACCCTTTGATTAGAGGTGAGTAACTATTACTATTTTAAGACTATGGTCTCTATATTGGGAAACAACACATTTACACCCATAACCTGCCACCTCCAATTTAGTTTTTTTTTTTAATAAATAAACATTACATGAATCAAAACATACATATATTTTTAAAATAATTTTCTTTCTTTTAAGTTTATGGTAGTATGCAATTGATATATCTTAAAATTATAAAAAAAATAATAATAATAATAACAATGGATGGGATTGGTTATTGGTTTAATTCTGTATCAGTTCCGATCCCAGACCGTACATAGATTTTTTCTAATTTGGAACCGAAATTAAAATGAGACTAAATGAAACCGAAACCGAACCGACCCGATACGGTCCGGTTCAATGCAGTGGCATCTTCGAAATAAGTCCCAGTTTCAAGGCTGTTTGAAAACGCAAGCTTCATATAAATAACCCTAAATTCACTTTCCTACCCTTCGCTTCTGCGGTGTCTCGCGGAGGAGAGAGATAAAGGCAGGTAGGTCGGTCTTCTCTCTCTAGCTTTAGATCCCAAAATTTAGGGCTTTTCTAAAATTTCGGGTAGCCCCGCAATCGCATCAAAGCTTCAATTTCCAATTAAATCTCCGAAAATTAAGCTAAGTACATAGTCAAGCTCTACTTTGCAACTGATGATTTGGTGATTTAGTATCTGCAATTGCTGCATTTCTACTGTTTAGGTTTTAACTCACTGTTCCCAATTTTCGAGGAGTTGTTTAATTTTTTTGCTTACATGGTTATGTAATGGATTTTATGATTTAAGGTTCGTTCATTTGGTTGCATCTTTTGAGAGAAAAAGCTAGCTTTTTTCTATCTATTAAAAAAACTGACGCATTGGGCTAAAATAGAAGAAAAATAAAAAAAACCTCAAGCTTTTCGGCAAGAAAAGTTTGAGTTTAAAAGCTGCAGCCAAACAAGCCGTTGCTATAGTGTTCTAGAATAGAAAAATTATTTATTTATTTATTTTATGTATATTATCTTCAATTGCTGCGTTTGTACTGTTTAGCTTTAAGTTTTAGCTTACTGGCCCCTATTTTCAAATTCGTGTCTTGGTCTTTGATTTGCGTAACACCAGTTATTTATTTTCTTGCTTTTTTACATGTTTATGCATCAATTTTGTCTCCTGGTATGGCTAATATATTTCTTCACTGTTTAATGTTGTCAGGTTTATTCACTGTTCGGGCATTCCCATCAGTTATTCTATTTTATACCCTTAATTTTAATCCCTATATCTCAAAATTTTAAATAAAATCTGCGACATTGAGAATGCCCACATGTCCTCACGCTCTCTTAATCTAATCACTGAAATTTAGGGTAGGTAATCATTTGGCAGCACTCGTTTGAATGCTCTTATAGTGTTGGATAGTTTACCCTCTGTTTGGGTGTCCTTTTTTGATGTGGTATAGTTCTGGTGATGGAGCATAAATTTCAAGTTCAAGTCCCTACTGAAATTTCATCCTTTTGAGGGCACAATAGCACCCCTTGTTTACTACAGGTTGAGGGTCCAAATGAGCCTCTACTTGTGTTTTTTGGGTTAGTAGAAAAAAAATGTTACTGATGTTGCTTTTCTGAATGTTGTTATTTGTCAGTTTTTGGACCCTTCATTCCTGAAGAAAGTTCTTCTCAGAACATTGTGCACCCATGCCTTGTTATATAGAGGAAATAGCTATTGACCGTTGCATTTTGTAACGAACCCTAAATCATATCGACACCACACTAAGCCTATTATTAGATTGACATACAAGGGGAAATAGAAGAAGGTGTCCAAGAAAGAATCTGTGAGCTTAATTGTCAGTTACTCAATACCATGGGCACTTAATGAAAGTTGTGCGAACTTTGGGGTTCCTTTTGCAGTTACAAGAAGTTCTCATTTTGCAGTTACAAGAAGTTCTCACCTGGTGGTACTCTAGTACAAAATAGTATAAGTAGGGAAGTTCCGTAGCTTAAGTTTTTATGCTGAAATTTGTTGTCATTTTGTTATCTTAATTTCCTTTAGTATTTTATTTTGATTCCATCCTTACTTTAATTTACCGGTTTCATTTCCCTTTCGTAAGCATTACATTCAAGTTGAGTATAACAGAAAATTGCCCCAAAAGTTGTGTTCATCTCCGTCAAAAGTCAGTTTCTATCTTGATTCCCCATTACACTAGTTCGCCTTTGATTCGAAAGGGTCTAAAGCTACTTTGATTGTTTACACATTTGCTGTATATGTCTTGCCTTGTTAATGTTGAAGGTTTTTTGATTTGACTTTTGTTTCAGTAACTTAGAAGGAGGCATCAGTATGGAGAGCATGCAGAGCTTTTGGCAATTGGGTGATGAGCTCCGAGGTCAATCGAAGGTCTCGGAAGATCACAAATGGTCAATGGTTGCATGTAAACTGGCAGAACAAACCAGATCAAAGGGTGAACGAAGGAATAACCTCGATCTCTCCAAGGGTTCAGCTGAATTAAGGCCAAGGGATAATATTATTCTCCAGGAGGACAACAAATTTGACAGCTTTAACTTCAACATACTGAATTTGGACCTGAAAATGAAAGAAAATGCAAGCAAAACTTCCTTCAAGAATGGTATGTACAATATGAATGTTGTGCACCAGAAGAGTTACGGCAACAATGTGGAAAATAATATGAATGGGAGCAAGTTCTGCGTCAACAATCTGAGCGAAGAGCTCAAGCTCAACAGCAACAGCAACAACAACAATGATAGTACCAATTTGGGTGGACAAGACAAAAGGTTCAAGACCTTACCTGCAGCTGAAACACTCCCGAGGAATGAGGTACTCGGTGGATATATCTTCGTTTGCAACAATGATACTATGCAAGAGGACTTGAAGCGACAGTTGTTCGGTAACCACAATCTCTCTCTTTCAGTCTCTCTCTCTCTCTCTCTCTCTTGTGTGTGTTTTGTGTGTACCCCTCTAATTTTGTTCTGTGAAAAAGTAGAAATATTGTGGATAGGTTGTTAGATATCTACTGCAAAAAAAATGAACTCATTAATTTTTTCCCACTAGCTTTAAATACGGAGATGTGGTGCTAAAGATTTGATACCCCTTTTCTCTTGATCTTTTGTGCAAGTTTCTTCTTACTTTTTTATGATTGAAATGATTTTGTAGGTTTGCCACCAAGGTATAGAGACTCTGTTCGGGCAATAACACCAGGCTTACCCTTGTTCCTGTATAATTACACTACTCATCAACTGCATGGAATTTTTGAGGTTTGTCATTTATCTACAGGACTTTTGCTGTCTTATTTTTTATTGGTTATTGCATGATATTTTAGTTTCTTTTTAGCAAAAGGTTTCTCAAATTTTGTTTTGTGCAGGCCACGAGTTTTGGGGGTTCTAACATCGACCCTACTGCTTGGGAAGACAAAAAATGCAAAGGAGAGTCAAGATTTCCTGCTCAGGTATAATTTCGAACATGCATAAAAGGAGCTTCTCTGTACAAGTTTTAGTAACAAGATTATGAATCATATGCTATATATATCCTCATTTTGAACCTTTTCTAATATGCCTTGGTGGAGACATTTGTTAGACTCATTTGGATTATAATTTTGATCAGTATGATGTGTGAGCATTTATGATACTTCCAATTTAAAGTTTTGTTCTCTGCACATGTATCAGGTTAGAATTCGTGTTAGGAAACTTTGCAAGGCCTTGGAGGAAGATTCATTCAGGCCAGTCTTGCACCACTATGATGGACCCAAGTTTCGCCTTGAACTCTCCATTCCAGAGGTATGGTGTAATATATTTAGCGCATTTTTAGTATGGGATTGAGAACTAAAAGGGTGAATATGAAACTATTAGAATTTGGTAGCCATTTGCCCCCATCAATGGCTTTTAACACTATGGGCTTGTTTGGTGGTGGTACAAAAGTAATACTTTTGTACTTTTTACTTAAAAGCAAAATATGTTATTTGTTTGCCCCAGTAAAAATAAAATATTTTTTACTTTCAAGTACTGAAAGTATATTTCTGCAAAAGTAAGATTTTGTTACTTTTTCCAAAAAAATATACTTCTCCCATATTTTACTCTATTACTAACTACTTTTCATAATTCCAAATACAAAAAAGTATATTTTTTTCAATTTCTACCAAGCACGCATACAATAGTTATGAGTATTACTTAAAAATATATTTTTCCACCTGCAACAAAAAAATATATTTATGTGTTTTTAAGATACAACTAAATGAGCACAATATATGGTACCAAGATATTTGTGTAATTGATTATGTTTTGTACACTATTTTCTTAAGTTAAATTGAGATTTTACTTTCAGTAGGCTGACTTAATGGTTAAAACTAAGTTAAAGTAAAAAGAATGCAATTATAATTTTTACGTTTAATAATAACTACACATTAACCTTTTCTTTAATAATAATATAAGTAATAAACCTTTTATCTTTGTCAAATGCCATGCGCAAAAAGAGTAAGAACTGCATTTACGCGCTTCTACAAGACACATTTTTAAGCCACATGACATAAGCAGGAAAAAAAATGTCTACAAATAATGATTCTATTTTATTTATTAAGTTGTAGAAAAAATTAATCATTTATATTTTGGGATCTATAATCATTGCAAAATTAAAATCATTACCACTATTGTACCTAAATATTTATCAGGGTAAAAAATAAGAGAAGGTTGTAGGAATATATTGGTAATTTATACTTAATTTCAAATTTAAATATATATATATTTTTTAAATTATGTACGTATCAAATTGGATCTAATATTTAATATAATATTTATGAACGGAGGGAATAGTTACTAATGGTAACATTTGAAAATCTTTGAGTCAACAGAACTACAGATATGTACACGTAAAAATTTGCTTAAGAAATGATTCTGAGCATGTAATTGACACCTTGTAATTATTATCAAAGGAAAATATCTTGACAAATATTTCTATTTCAGCCGAAATACAGGTAGAGAACGTAAAGATCTTGTTTCTAAAGAAACACCGAGTTAAGGCAATTCCACCTTATCTCGCAAAAACTAGAACAATTCCAGCCAGTCCCCTACCAAGTTGGCGCTTACGGGAAAATTAGGCTCAAAAAGAGTGAGCTAGTTACAATTCCAGCTTCAAAAATGATAAGCACCAATACATATATAATAAACCACAAAACAGGGTGATGATTACGCAACAAAACTAAGCCTCTGAAGTTATCACAGACTTTGGCGAAAGGCTTCCTCGAGCGGATTCCATGCTATCGGGAGAAGTTGAAGGGCTCCCATGGTAGCGGCGATTCACCTCATAGACAATTCCTCGAGCTTTGCTAGTCTTTGCTCGAACATTAGTTCCCACAGGAAATGGCTCCTAGAAGAGTAGGCAAAAGTTCTGGTTATAAATTGCTAACACAGAACGAATCACCATTTATAGTGCGGAGGAAAAAAGAGAGAATGCAAGACCAGAAAAAATTGGAAATGTGTGACAGCGTCAATTTGAGTAAATTGTTGATGTAAACTCTTTTCAATCAACAAGTAAAAGGCCATAAATGATGGTGCCCACACAGTTAGGCAGCTTTCGAGGAACTCTGTCAACTGTCGAAGGGTTAATTTTTTTTCTTTTCTTTTTAACTGAACACTTGGTGAAATACTGAAATACCAACCTGTTCACCAGCATTTGGACCATCGGTGCAAAAAAGAACGGGGCGACAGCGTTTATCCTCATTCATCAAGCTAGAGTTCTGGAAATGAGCTATAAGCGCGGCTTTTCCCTGAATTCGAGCATAAGCAAGAGCAGCCACCTTTTCACTGTTAAACTTCTCCCATTTTTTCCCGCTGAATGACTGCAAGCAAATTGATAGCTTACAGATTGAAATCGTATGCTTATCATATAACCTTAGGTGATTTTATGAGATGGTTTTCTCAGGTGAGAAAGAAATGAAGGGAATAATGGCTCCCGGGCAATTGTAAAAGTGTAAGCACATAAAACAACAGAAATTTCCTCTATTCTTCATTTTGCTTTCATAAAATCCTTGCTTCAAGTATTATGCTAGCATTATAGAGCATTAAACATACCTTAGAAAATGGGACAATCTTTAGTGGGTCTATCAGATTGATGAATGCGTAACCAACATTGCAGTTATTCTGTTTACATAAAACAAAAAACACAAAATTTGTGAGTATTGAACACAATCAAGGGTCCAAAATACAAGAAAATGATCACTGCAATGAGTCAAAGAATGCTTGCCTTAAAGTCAATTGGCAGGTAAACAAAATCATAGATTCCTTTACAATGTTCGTCAATTGCAGCAAGGAGCATTTTAGAAGAGTACCTGCAATAAAACTATTTTCAGTTTATTATCGACAAATTATGGAAGTCAGAGGAAGAAGATTAAACACACCAAACATGTCACTACCAACAACTATCTTCTATCGTCACAAAAATGAGTGTATAGAAAATATACCAGCACAAAGCTGCAAACCCCTTGGTATACAAGTAAACTTATTTTTCTGTAGTATAAAAATTATCATCAGAATTTAGCAGTAACAAGCACTCTCACCAGGCTCCTATTCCAATAAGAGTGCACCTTTTCATTCTCTTTTTTTAAGGGGCCAATGGCCATTCCACTTCTATCAAGAACAAACATATTACTCGTCATTCCTAATTCCTGTCATCTTATCTGTAAAAAGTTACATTTCCTCAGTTAAAACTTTCACTTTCTTAAGGAAAAGCATAATCGTAAATTGCGTGCCATCTATACAGTAAAGTGACAATTTAAAGTAGAAGAGCATGATAAAGACAAATTGTTAATTTAAACAGGAAGCATATTCAATTGTTGAGATAAGAAAAATTATCAAAAGTAGAAAACGTAATCAATAATTAAAAGAAATAAATAGATATCAGAAATCTAAACAGCAAGAGGGGTCATTGACACACTTGTTAGGGATGTTCTTTAGCATCAATGTTGTTCGGCCATCCTGTCCACGTAATATGCGCTCAATGTCAAGTTCAAATTCCTTTTTGTTAGCATGACTGTAACTTCCATGATTCCTTCGACGGGATAGGTTTCTCCAAATCTCACTACCAGAACCTAGAGAGTGAGCCAACTGGGGAGAAGAGTTCATAGCATCATTTGAAGCTTTCTTACAGTTTCGACCAGAATGAGAAAGGATTGGGGAACCTCTTGCTATCGGGTGCATAGGATAACTACTAAGAGGACCCATATTCCCTAAGGAACAGGATAAATAGGCTGAAAATTCCGGCCTCTGTGGCGGGGAAGGAGCATTAATAATGTTAGATAATGAAGGTGAATTTGGCCAGACCTTTTGACCCACTGAGTTATGATGTAATAGATAGCAGCTGCTCCAAGGATGTCCATGAACAGGACAAGTGGCCTTACCAAATTGGCCAGCAACTGAAACGAAGATAACAAAGAATAATGGTCAAAAGGATTAATTTTTTATATACAAAATCATAAGAAAATTAAAACAGGATCAGTAATAAAGCCGAACGTGCTGAAAACTAACACTACAAAACCTAAGCAATTCATTGTCACCATAAAATGAGGCCTTATTTCCCAAGCTATAGATTTTCAGTAGAGGGTAAAGTTGGTGCTGTGGTGTAAGAAATACATGTTCTCTTTTTGGCAGTCCAAACTGAATTTCAAGAATCCAACTATCTTTCTTCTAAAAAAGTTAAGTATATAAGATATAATACATATACAGTAAACCAAGTGTTACATTGCGACTTAGATTGATCTGTGCTTGTACTATGTATTCATCGCCAATGTTGAACTATATATATAAGAATTAAGGGCCAGAGCTAATAAAAAGTTTTATGACAGATACTAAAAGGTCCACATAGGCTTGAACTTACTTCCCCCTTGAAGTTCCATTAGCTGCCTATTAGCACCGGCTTGACTTATGTGCCCCAAATTCTTCCTCTCTGATGCTATAGAACCAGCCATGTTTGTTACATTACTTCCAGATTCATGTGAGATAAAATTATTTAATTCACAATTAGTGAAGGAATGAGGCTCAGAGCGTGAAATGTAGTTTTCACCAAATTTCATGAGATTGGACAAGTGATTAGGTATAGGAAGGCCAAAACGATCACCAGCAGATGACACATTCAGCGAAGAGGGGAAGGAATTCAGAATGCAAGAACTCCTGGCACTCGACACATGTTGGCTCGCAGAATGTAATACCTTCAAGGATCCATTACTGAAACCACCAACTGTTCAAATAAACAAAACAAGAGTGTGGTCAGGAAAACACATGAAGAGGCTATATAATCTAATCTGTTTTTATGAATTTGAAATAATTCATTATGTAAAGAAAAACATCAGGATAACCCTTACACATGCTTTGTGAAGACATAATGTCATCAGTGCTTTTGGGCTGGTTTGAGCCTCCAGTCCAGCTCAGTCCGAGCTCATTAGTACTAGCAAGTAAGCCTTTAGAACTCCCATGACAAAGGGATACTCCCCCAGCAAAGTCAAAGTCTAGTTTTCCTAAAGATAATGAGTCACCTCCTTCTAGTTCCATGCCTCCAACACTACTAAACAGATCAAAATCTTCGGTATTTTCACCTCCCTTTGCATCAGAACAAAAATCCAACTCGTTAAACACATCAGAGAAAAGTTCATCTTCATCAGGGAGAAGATTCCCAATCGTTTGTGCTTCTATTTCTGCTGTGGGCTCAAAAGGTTCCTCCTCTTCATGACAAGAGGCTGCAGCATGAACAGATGAGTGGTGAAACAGAACATTGTCTGTTGATAAGCCAGCTGCACAGTGGGAATTAACAAAATATACACTTTTACGGTTGCAAATAAAACGAACTGAGAAAGTTAAATCATTACGGAGGAAATTTCAGGGTCCAGGAGAAAGTCAAACAGGCATAAATCTGATTTTTTATTGGTCTCAGTATGTTTGCATAAATAAAGAGAGCTTCAGCATTTCGCTGATACACACAGACAAGAAAAGGAACTAGGGGTATCTTCGGTTAGTGACACTTACCTGGGAAGTAATGCATGGTTTTTTGGTGTACGAAAATCCAAGTCGTTTCTGCCCCTGAGAAATCATGGATCAGATTTACAATCGATAAAATCGGTCCTACACATTTTATTCTTTTCACAAGCTAAAGAATGACAGCACTCAAAATTGAATGAGAATAATGCATGTCTCCAAATTTCCAAGACTAAAAAACCTGCTCGGTACAACAACAATAAGAGTATAGCTTATCAAAAAACAATGATACTAGTATATTTCTAAAGACCCGTTAGGTCAAACGGCAGCAAAAAATCAAAAAACAGTTAAGTCTAGGCTATATGTTTAGGCACTGGCGGAGCCAAGATTTCAAGAAGGGGAGAGGGGGTCGGGTCCTATATAGCGGGATAAATATTTTTTGTTTAGAGGAGCCATGTAGCAGTGCAATGGGGGGTTTGAAAACTTGCAAATTTAATATGGATAATGTGCAAAATTTTGAAGGACGGGGGGCATCTTCTAGCCTCGCCACTAAGTTGAGAACAAAGCAACTTTCACTTCTAGTACCAACCAAACCCCATCTTCAAATTCAGGAAAACGACTAAGAATCTGAGAACTAAAAGAGCCGTAAAGATCCAATGCTACTAATCCACGTGAAAACGGGGAAAAGATATGTAACTTGAAATATATAATTCAACAATTAGCAAGTTCTGAACCAAAAATGTATGAATATAAAGACAAAAAAAACAATTGGGCTGATAGAACCCATCACCGCACGAATGAAAAGAACAAAGGAAATTTCTGATTAGTAAAAGCCATAAAACTGAAGTCCATAAATAAAATTTACAATTTTCTTCTGCACTGCCCAATTAGAGAACCAAAAAAGAAAAAAGGAAGGAAAAACTAGGGCAAATGATAAATTATCCCCGTTCTCTATGAAAGTAAATGAGAATTTCAAAGATACTTTCCCACATTAAATTCCCAAATTTCCAACATAATTCAATTCTAAAAACCACGTAGAAATTAATCTCTTTCTCTACCAAGTAAATCAAAATTTTTAAAAAATGCACTTCCACTGTAAAATCTGTAAATTTCCAACATAATTCAACTCTAAAAAATCATTATTAAAACCAGGGCACGTTTTGAAGTTGACCCACTTCTCGATAAAAGGTATATGAGAATTTAAAAAACTACACTTTCACGGTACGGTAAATTCCCTAACCTTTTCTCTACAGAATTCAAGTCTAAAAAACATTACAAAATATAGAAGCATACCCTACATAAACAGCAAATCAATATTTAAAGATTAGGAACTAAATTGTAAAATTCGAGTTCAGAACAAAACAAACAAAATTGGAGCACACTAAAGCATATATTTCTCTCAATTAATTTCAAATTCGAGAAATCTGAATTCAACAATGTTCTACTATGCGCAATTTATCTATTAAAATATTAATTTTCTTTCTAACAAAACTATATATGAGGGAAAACATATTTTCATATTTAATTATAAAATTTGTTTTTATTTTTATACATTTAAAAAAATATATATAGAAAGTCTGGTGTGTGAAATTACTAAACTATTAATTCTGTAAACGAAATTGATTTCCAAACGATAAATTTAAAAATTAAAGAATAAATACTGCGGTGAATGCTTTTAGAGCCCTAAATCGACCAAATTACCAAGTGGAATCAAATAAGAACTGATCCTCTGTGAATTACGAGAGAGAGAGAGATAAAGAGCATAATTCAATTAGTACCTCTTCACTTCCCCACTCTATTGCAGGCTTTGCGTGTGTGTGTGTGTGTATACGTGCACTATATATATCTTCTAAGTGCAGATCTGGAATTAGCTAGCATAATTCTCACCAGCGAGTTGTGTTTCAGAGCGAGATAGAGAGAGAGTTTTAGAGAGAGAGAGAGGGAGGGGGGAGGGAGTTGGTTTGGGGTTTGGAAAAACACAGAAAAAGTGAAAAGTGAAAATATAGGCGGGCTCTTGGAGTTAAACGACAACGCACACTGTGCGCGTGTTTCGGGATCGAGAATATACCAGTTAACTACACTAATGGTCCCCGTAGTTTTGACCAATTATTCTTTTCGAACCCACCATATTTTCAATTGAAAGACCAAAGATTCCTACATTTATTTAGAAAAAAAACATTTGATAGATTTCGCCTCAAAATTTTAATAAAATTGCAGGGCACAGAGATCGAACTAAAGTTCGAATTTAGTGAATTTAAGCCCACCGTAATTTTAAAAATCCATTTTATACATTATATTTTGAAAAAATAAATTCTTGTATGTAGTTTTATCCGTTTTATAATAACTTTTATGACGTTCGATCCACCATAACTAAATTATACGATGTTCAAGGTGAACTATTTTTCATTCATAGATTTGCCCTTGGCTAGGCAGACCCCTTTCATACTATTTTTCAATATAATATAATATAATATAATTGTTCACGTTATAGCCATAATAACAATCAATCTCTACTCCGTCGCTTATAATTATAATTAAAATGATAATTTATTTAGATATAGGCCTCATACTAATCAAATGATGTAAATTTTATTGCAATTTCTTGTCCATAATAAAAACCAAATTTGTTAACTGTTCGAAATGTGCATACCATTATTATTTGAATTGGTATCATAGTTAGTAAAATAAATTATAAAATAATAATAATAATAATAGTAATAATAATAATAATAACTTGCATTTACAAATGCATTTAATACATTTTTTTCTGATTAAGACTTTGTTCCAAATGTTCAGAATGATGTCTACCTTATGTTAAAATATTCTTAAAAGTTTGATATTTTCTTATCAATAAATAGCAGAGCATTTTTTCATTAAGTTCCAAAAGTTTAAAGGGTAATAGCTTAACCGTTCGTTAACTATAATTGAAACAAAAGGGACTAAATAGCATTTGTATGAAACTATTGTGGCCATCCCTACAATTAATCCCGAAAGTGGGGAAGTTTGGATTTTGAAAGTTACCGGGCTCTGCTCCGTTATCGTATATCCCTTTGAGTGTCGTATCTTCCACGGCACTTGACGACGTTACTTAACGACGTTAAAGCCGAGCCGAGCCGGTTTACGTTTCCTATTAATTTAAGGCGGTTATTAATAACTGATTTTGGGATTTTTTGCCCCCACATGCAAAGTGTGAGCTCTCCTAACCCGGATTTTATCCGATTCCATTTACTTTATTCTCGATTGAATAATTTATTTTGTCAATAAATGAAAATTAATAATTGATATATTCCGGGAGATAAAATTAAAAAGTGATGAATAAACACTGATGCCTGTATGCAAAAAGTATACAAATGTAGTTATATATATTTCATGTTAATTTTTTACTTAAATACATGATCAAAGCACATGAGAATTTGTTGGGATTTGGTAGATTAATTAGCGCATGCAAATAGAGATTTATTATCCACATTGGTCACGGTACAATTATATTTCTTTAAATGCTACTTTTATTTTTTAAGTTTTTTTTTTCTATAAGTACAATTTTCTATGAATTGCATATAGGGTAATTGATCGTACCAAATTATATCCACCAATTAATTTCCAAATCTAATCCGGGATTATATAAACTGTAATAACACATAATAGAACAAATAATATCCCATACCATGAAATTACAAACTGCAAAGTAACCTCAATTCTACCTGTGGATATTTAGAGGATCCATATATGGCTCTGTGGGTTACCCTTACTATTGATTGCTGAGAACTTAGGACAATTAATTTATAAAGGTCATATTAAAAGACATGTTTTCATATATGCAGTGAGGAAAGGGAAAAATAATTAAAAAGATTAGGACCAATATATTTCTTTACACATTAGAAGTAATTACTATTCTAGGAGTATTCCTTATATTGGTTGGTTTTGGTAATTTGGTTAAGAAAGTTAGTGTGCAACTTGACTATTGATAGATAGTGACATGAGCTTTATATGTCTTTATTAGTAATACTAATGATAGAAACTAGAACACATGTTGTGCTTAATGTAGCTTCAAATAAAAGCAGCTCAAAATATCAACATAAATATCAAACTGATCACCATGTCTGTATTGTAAGTATGCAATTACGAATAATACAATCAAAATAATATCAACAATTTCAGATTTAGACACGAGTGTGACAATCAAATTGGACTCCGGAAAAGCAACAGAATTTTATATTTGATTTCAGAGAGTTGATAATAAAAATTATCGAAATCTAGATAACCTACAAAAATGGAAACGGAAGATCATTTCCAGATTAATAAAATTGAGATATGGTAAATTTATTAGTGTCTTGTGTGATCAGCACCCTTTAAAAATTAAAAATTTGCTATTTTTGTCCAGATTAGTGGGTGATATGTGATATTTTATTTTAACCTCGAGCAAATGACCAAATGAATTAGGTGGAGATGCTCGCAAAAGTTAAAATTAATTAAATTGCAGGGGCGTGCGTTTATTTTGGGTGGGATAATATTTATAAATCTTAAAAAAAAATGGTTTGTCCAAATTTATAGCTTACGTGGTAAATAGAATTCCAAGAAATAGAACTTCTCTGAAACGTAAATGGTGAAAGATATCTACATAAAAAATTCCATTTTGTTTCGGTTAATGAGGTGACTAATTTATAAATATGCAAATGCTCATCTT
>MKEJ01035803.1:0-13316 GCA_001753735.1 Embelia ribes
TTTCTTATATATATATAATAAAAAACGATGTCGTTTTATTATTTGGATAATTCGGGTAATTACCCGAATTACCTGAATCCGAACCCGAACTACCCGAATTAAAAAAAACAAAACCCGAACCCGAATTTCGGGTAATTCGGATCGGGTACCCAGATTTTGAATTCGGGAACCCGAATTTTGCTCACCCCTAATGAGAAGCTCTAATGAATTTTTTTGCTTTGTTCAATTTTTCTTTTGCATATGTTAGAAACTTAGAACACTCCATGCATCTTTTCCAATCTCTTATTTAATTTCTGTTTTCAGAAAGTAAATATGAAAAACGTAATATAGATTTATTTCTAAAAGTTATTTTCTCAAATATGATAGTAGATATATAAACTTTTTGGTCCAAGAAATCTACAATAACAAGTTCTTTTGAAATGGTAGCTTTTTTCTCTTTTACTCCCTTTTTATGTGTCTTTATAGAGGTTCTTTTTCATTCTGATTGTTATTTTAAAATTTAAGGATGTATTATATTCTTTTTCCATCTTAATCCTATTAAATACTCCATATATATTATTATTATTTTTAAAGAGGATAGTATAGTAAAAATGATTTTATTTTTCTCTAAATTTGAGGGTTATTGATGGTGTCCTTAATCAATGTGCCACAAATTTAAATGACACTCAAAAAAAAATAGAGGGAGTAACTAACTTTCTTTCTTATGTATATAATATAATTATATTTTTCTTAGTTATATTGAGAAAGACTATTGTTTCCAATTTATCAAATGTGAAAGCTAAATGTTAATTTCTACAAATACATTTCTCTTACCAAAAATCATTATTACAGAAATTACTTACACCAGTTTGTCTCTAGAATCTGTCGAAAAACATTCAAATAATTATACATAACATAATAAAATGTAAAAAATACTCACCAATCTTAACTAGTATTTTTCTACAATGGTAGATTAAAATTAGATATTCGTGAATAATAGATCTTTCCACTTACAACTATACCATAGCTTTTTCTTCTGAGATTTATTGGAACTGAGAAAAATAATTTCTCATCTTTGATTTTTCAAATGAGGTTAAAATTTGAGAAATCTTTTAGTTGAAAGACTGAATGGAATGAGAAAAAAATTGCAAATTTTGGAGCAATACATAACATTTAACAGATTTCATTTTCAATCGATCAATTATTATTATTCAAGAATATGGCCAGTTGAAGGAAATAAAGCAGTCTACGAGATACATCTCCCGAAAATTTTTTGCTTGTTCAAGAACGAACAACGATGTATCATGCTATGCATTCAATCAGCTTTTCGCAGCTGATCAGAAACCGAAGCTAGAAAATTTTGGAGTACATTCTCAGGCTTCGGAATCGAAAGCATTTTCCCAAAAGTAAAGGGAAGTTGGAGAATTCAACAGCCAAATAGTCATCTAGCATAAAAAGACTGATCTTAAAAGCTATTTACAACAAACTTTCCTATTGAAAATTGGGTGCAAAAATCAGGTTTTAAGTTAAGCTCAAAAGCCTCTATTATGTCTGCAATTTATTTTCTATGCTCGGCTTACAACATAGTTACACTAAACCAACGACAATTGTTAAGAGATGATATCTAGTACACTAACAAAATTTGATCAACGAAACAAATTTCTGCCCTAATCCAAGGTAGCCACCTATACGTTAATTCGACCACAGAGACGCCAATATGATCCACGGTGGAACAAAGATTTTTCAAAAATCCATATATCACGAACAAGAACCTGCATAAACCATAAAAGCTAGAGGATTTCAGAGAAAATGAAAATATATACAGTAAGTTGCCTGCGTTGTATCAGCAAAATACTCTCTCGAACCCTTAATTACCGAATGATTCCCCTCTGTAAGCCTAGTCATTGAGGATCTTGTTCAGAAATACTGCAATGAAACCAGTATAAAGGTATGTTGCTAGCTGTTTCACCATATAGGAATGTCCAGTTCCTATATATCAATCGCTAACCCATACACTCGCAACGCAAATAGTTGTACACTAGTATGACACTATCTTGGCCATTATATTCCTCTTTTTTTTTTTTTTCCCCTTTGGGAAAGTAAGCAAAACATTACACAATAACCTGCCAGATAAGGGACAACCAGTTTGTACTAAAACTAAAGCAAAACTTTGAACGGTTGACTCAAGTTAAGAAAGGCTAAAAATGATACCACTTGGTATACCGAAAAGCACTAAATAGGAGGTAATACTATAAAGGCCACAAATAATAGGTTAGCCCGCAATTAAAGAACAGACTAAGGGGAGCTCCAATCACTTGGCGAGAGCCCCTTGCGTCAAGGTGGCATCCGTTTAGAATGGAATGTTTGTATGTAACAAACTTATCTAACTTGTGATCCGACAGCTCAGACCTCGATTGGAGGGGCTCTGATCGAAATTGACTGGAGACTCCCTATACCCATAGCTAAAAAGTAATGGTATTCAATATACCATACCTCCTTATTCTTATCACCAGCAACCACCTTGCCCTCTGAGTCATATGCCTCGAACTTCTGCAAAACATGAACAGAATTGAAGTACTCAAAATGGATTAAAGTCCTCAAACGGTCAAGCTAGACCATCAATAATTAGCAAAGGATAGAGGAACTAATAAAATGCAAAGAAACTTCACTGCTGGTTAGGTTCCTAGCTACTCCTATGGAGGTAAATCCATAAGCATGCATAACGAAGTTCACCACCTTATAACGATTGAAGTACTACTACCACCTAAGACAAGGCTCTAGTATGAATGAAGCAACAGCATGCAAATATGATAAATTGACCAGAAACGTGCATAGTGAGAAGTCTTTATACAAACAACATACCTGCTTCGCAAGAAACTCCATTGTAAGCTGTATAAACACTTTATTCGTGTCATTACGATCAACACCAATCTGTAAAAGGGGGTCAGTGACTCAGCAATGAAATCATCACACAGCAATGATATCGTATTCTCAAATATTATTGCAGAGTGCAATTTTTGTGATAAAATTGCTGCCCCCAAGTACGATAAAAATACTGACCTTTGGTTGAGTTAAGAACCAAGAAAACCTATTACCTACCATATGACCAGACGTCACTATTAAGTTAAGTTGAACCCATAATTTTGACGACTAGGCATCCAAAAATTGTATTTATCTAGTTATGCCCAGCATCTTGTTCTTGCTCTATTTGATTTAAATGGATTGTCAATTAGAAAGACAACATTAGTAAATGGAAAGCCAAATTTCGTGGGACCTTTTATAAGGATAGAGTAATTGTTACAGAAAAAACTATCCCTAAACTTTAATGTTCAGCCAGACACCAAAACATGGCACTGTAGCACAGGGGGGAACACACAAAAGGGCAGGCAATAGATCAGCTTCCCTACTTCCATCATTAGATTGGTATTTTTCAATGGACAAAATCACCATTAATAGCAGTTTGAGAAGATAATACAAGCTTTGTTGATCTACTTACAAGTCGAGCTCGTAGAGTCCTTATTTTAATAATTGGTTCAACAAGTTCCCAGTAAACTGTACTCCACATGGAGTCTCTGACCTTGATTTCATTCTTGAGGCCCTGAAAAAAAGGAAGCAAAGAGAGATGAGGATATTTTAAGTCTCTATCATCGGTTTCACTTGGGATTAGGAGAGTCACTAAATAGATATTATAATCTCGGCGCTCAAGATAAAAGGTAACTTTCCATGACTACAACTGAGGCCTGGTCAAATCATGGGAAATCACCATTCTTTTAAAATTGCCCAGCTAAACTGGTTAGAGTTTGTCCCAACACTCTTTAAAGCTCATGCTTAAGAGTATAAAGTTGTGCATTTTGATGATGGAAAGATTGAAAAATCTTCTCCGGTGTGATGTTTCAATTACCAAAGAAATAGAAGTGAAAAATGAGACAGCAATGGAGAGGATCTTCAAAGGGGAACAGTAAGGACAGACCAGGTAGCTTTGCTAAATCCTTAAAGATAGTCCCTTCCCTAGAAAAGACTTTAGGAGCTACATGTTATCCTTTTCACTAACAAGAAAAAGGAGCAAGAGAGAATAGCTCTGTAGGACCAAGAGTTTCAGTAATAAGAAAGAAGAGAACTCCACAACAGCATCTAAAATGTACTACAATGACATACTTAAATAGATTTTAGATTTGGCCTCTCCCTCTAGAGCTATAAACTCATCTTTCTGTCTCCATAAACTACAATGGCATCATCATTACAAAACCAATAAAGGATAGTAGGTACTAAGATCACTTTTCTCAACATGGAAGATAAACGACCACACTTTTCACTGTACCTTGCATAGTGGAATCTACCCAAGGAAACTGAAACAAAGAACCTTTATAAATTTGATGGATTTGGTGGAAAAAGTAAAGAAATAAAACACTGAGAGAAGGAGAGGGTAGAAGTAGACTTACGGAGTATAATTTATCCGTAACTGTTTTCCTCAACAATGTTTTGTCCCCTGTTGCAATTAGTGTGTTTATCTGCAGGAGATTACAGAAATTCAAGGTTTAAAAGAAGACGAGCTACAAGCACCAAAAAATGAGGACTGACTTGTGCTACACTACCCAAACGCACAAGAACCAAAAAGGAAAAAAATAAACTCCGCCTCAAAGTTTGATAATTACGTCAAACTGTATATGTTTTTCCTGACAGTAAAACTCAAGCAGCAGTGTAGATGAATGTGTAGAAGAAGACAATATGCTTAAGATTAAACTCATCAAAATTGCGAAAATTGAGAAAGCACACCTGCTTGTACATTTCAACGGCTTCTTTGTAGAACTTTTGTTTTGAATATCCAGATTTCCGCAATTTAGCGATTGCATAAGCATTCTTCAGCTGAAATGAAAGCATGCCAAAAAACACAAAAAGACCCAACCGCATGACAGCTGAGGACTAACAAGATTTCCAGTTTTTATCTGCATTACTATTGTTTTCGGCACACCTTCAAGTGAAACTGAATAGCTACATCATTATTATTAAGTAAAAGCAAAAGAGTCTTTTAAGGAAACACAGACCACAATAACATGGGCATTGCTTCTTAATAGGCAAGTAAATTAAATGGTACAGAGGTCATTTCTCAGCGGTACAATGCATGAGTAGTACCTCTAAAATGATATCCTCCTTTGTTCTTTTCCAGCCGCTTCTCGTAAACCATCTGACACATGTGAATACTGGTTAGTGCACAGTTTGAATAAGTTTCCACGAGTTCACATGGGTAGGAAGACAAGAACATAACTATGTCCATTCTGCATTGTTAACATGGAGCTTAAGTATAGGGCCAAGTTTTAGGAGGTGGATAGCAGCAAGTTAAGAGTTAGGATTAAACTCATTAAAGATGGACCACAATATCAGACCTTCTACATGACCCCAATAATAAATTACAGAATATTTCATATTCTTCAGAAGAAGTCTCCACAGTTAAAATTGCTTTTTGATGAGCTTACAATGGTAAATTATTTGTCTTTTTTTTGCCCAGGAACTTTTTCCTAGAAGAACAAGAAAAAGTATACATATACATTCATAGGGCAGTACTTTGGCATGTGCCAGCTTTAGATACATATGTAAGGAAGAAGAACCCATCTCACGCCATTTTCAAAGTCCATTAGCTTTTTGGTTATATATATCAGTAAAAAGGCCCATAACCTTGAGAAGTGGGTAGGCCAGTAGGTCATGCATAAATAAGTAAATACTAAATATAAGTTGACGTCTCTTCTAAAAGTAGGGATGCAAATGAACCAAGCCGTTCATGAACAAGCTCGGTCTTGGCTTGTTAAGGCATCGACTTGGGCTCATTCATTTAGTAAATGAACCGAACCACAACAAAATAAGACTCGTTAGATAAACGAGCCGAGTTTGAACAATCCCCGACTCGGCTTGTTAAGGGTGTTGGGCTCGTTAGAAGAGCAAGTTTACATACTTGTTACCTAAGTTTTATATATTTTTTAATAAATTTACCCTTTTACATTAGTATATTAAGTTAAAAAAATTATACAATGTTGTAATTATTTGATATATCCACTAGTATGTGATTATTAGTAGAAGACCCAACATCAGGTTCAAGTGAATTATGTTTTTTTAAGTAATTGATTAATCAATAACAATTAATATTTATAAATCCAAAAAAACCAAACTGTTCATGAACAAGTTGGGGTACGAGCCCAAGACTGAACAAAAAAATAAGGCTCGTTAAGTAAATGAGCTGAGCCTGAGCAGACCTTCGAAACAAATGAGGCCAGTGCTCGGCTCATTTGCAACACTATCTAAAAGCTTAAACTGTTGAGAGAGACAATTATCTTCAAAACACCCCTACACATGTCGCATCACTTTCTTTATTTAAAAGCCAACTACACGTGACAATTATTTTTCTCAATTTTTGGGTGGTACTGAGACTGGACTCGGATTCAAGGCATGCACCGACACAATGCTAATTTGCAAGTCACATCTCATTAGAGAGAGGTGATATCATATTTCATATCAACAAGTAAAAGAATAGAACCAGATCTAAATCTTCAGTAGCTCATGGCACTCAACCTCTCCACCTTGTTTCATGTGAAGCGCAATAATAAAGCAATGTCCTTGACTACAGGGGTCTGGCCTTACCTTTCATTAAGTAATGAGTCTAGACTACTGGGACTTTTGATTATGCTACACATCCACCATTAGTTATTAGACCTTAGCACTCCGATGTTACTTCCTACTTTCTGACGCTTGCAACATCTTGTTCTATTTTTTAACTATTACAATTCCTATAAGCCACTATGGTAATGTTCGATAACATTACTGATAGCACTTAGTAGTGAAATGCTTAAGAAAATAGACTAACCTCTTCCAAAAAGCAATTGGTTCGCGAGGTCCATATGGCTCATAGATGATACCTGGACTTGTCATTGACACTTTAAATGATCCCTGCTCACAAGAAAATGTAAGCACGTGAACACCTTCATTTTTCCCATGAATATAAGACTATGCTAAAGAAGAATTTGTGAAAGCAATATTTCTTCTAAGCAAATGTAGCTGGAAAATCTTTACCAGACTGGCTATGCTCAAAGAAATAATGCTACCATATTATCCACTTGAAAGAAGAAAAATAGATCAAATACATGTGAATAGCAAGGCATGTTTCTTTAGGTTCAATCCATTATAATGAAATTATGTGTTCCCCACTTGGCGATCACAGTTGCCAGCAAAAGATGGCAAATTTTATGCCGTTTAGGATAAAATTATCACTGCTAAATCATCAAATAAAATCATTCAACTATAGAACTGAAAAGAAAACTTATAAGCAATAGATTAAAGAAAAGTGGTAAGGTTTAGGAAAACAGACAAGATTCAATTTCACAAATTCAGATATCAGATTCAGGCAATTGCCCTAAATGGATTTCAAATTTTATACCAACTGCAATTATCAAAGCGTGGAACAATAGCATTGCTCATGATAGTATTTCCACAAAGAAAGAAGTTGGCTCTCTTAATACTTCAATAAAATGAGTATCGCATATGCATATGAGATGCAAATAGCAACAATCATGTAAAGCAGGAAATGGAGCCAATCTATCCACAAACTTTGCACGAACCTGAGAATTCTGAAAACAAGCACAGGCCGTCACTGATGTATCGAGTGACTTGGTCTGAGTCACTCAAACCTGATTCCCATCTTGAATGATGCTATGAAATAGTGAAATCTTATCTTTCTTCAAAAAATCTTTGGTGAGAGAAATTGAAATTACTTATCCTAGTTCCAATAATTTATTATTCACATACCTAAGCATGTTGTACAACAATCAATAACCCAAAGTTAGAGTTGTCCAAAACAGAGAATTTTTATTTTTGTTAAAAGCAATTCCAATCATGGGTGGACCGAGGAGTGGGGTAAGTGGGCCACGACCTTACTCACCTATGAAATTTCCTATTTCTATAGTAAATTTCTATTGAAAAAAAAAATTATATATAATAGCTCAAGTGGATTTGGACACATTACCCCAAAATCTTGGGTCCCCCACTAATTCCAATGGACAATGGAACACAGCAGAAAGAGGCTAACTATGCCCAATATATAGATATCTACCAAACACCCCAATCCCAATAGAGAATATCAGAAAGAGAAAGCTCTGCCTCAATAATGCTAACTTTGGGAGAACTGATATTAGCAGCAAATACTATTCTTCGGCGACAAGAAACCATTTCCTCGTTGATTAAATGATCAAGTCAACAAGGTCAATCAACAAATAGAAGTAATACCATCTCTCGTGCTTGAGGAGGGGCTTTTGCTTGCGTGGCTAATGACCTCATGCCACCCATGATAATGTACGACTTAGTAGCCTGTGTAAAGCACAATAAAAGAGAGCAACATCTTCAGAGGGTTTGAGAAACTAAAAGTAAATATTATAAATACAGAGTTAGTCCACCAAAAAGACAACTCTTGCAAATGAACAATACATATATGGATTTCAAATTATCGTCAATTCTTTTACAAGGATTATACTTTTGTGTTATCAGAAGCATGAAATTGTTAGCCTAAATAAAAAACAAAGAACATATGAAATACAGGTAGGCTGTTGTAAAAACGAAATAGGTGGATGAGAAAATTTAAAACACATGCCGGGTAACAATTTTTCACTTTGAACATACCATCGTAAGTGGAATTTCCCTTTTATTTCCAAGAGGAGACCAAACAGCAACAGCATTGAACTTGCATGAACAAGAAGAAAAGCTTCGACTGTAAAATTCAAGATCTGTTGACACATGAAACCAAATTAATAGTTCTGTCATGTCATTTTCTCATGTGCTCACTCAGAAAAAAAAAAAGCAATCTAATTAGCCAGACTGCAGTATTTACGTACTGAAATCCCGCAGTGAGCCGACATTTTGACTCTCACAGAGGAAAGGCGGTAATCTCCAGTACTTCAGATCTGAGCAGAAAGAAAACAAAATTTAGAAGAAATTTTTGTATCCCATCATAATGTACAAAGAAAGCATTCGGTTAATATATAACTTCCGCAATAAAATCTAAAAATAAAAAACAAATAATCAAACAACAGTTATGTTGAAATTTACCATTGATCAATCTTTCAACAAACTAAAAGACAAGCAATTTTAGCGTCGGAATGTAGAGTTCAGAACATAGTGTGCTTTCTTTTACAAACTTCTCAACTTTCTACTCATTCATTTGATGTTTTTTAAGTCATAAAAAATGACTAAGCAGTAACACGTATAATAGCAAACTGCACCTCACAATCCAAAGTTGAAAACGCACATCTAGCCCCTATCATGAAAAGTATATTCCCCTCAATAATTGAGATTTTAGTAAAAATGGCTTCTTTATATGAATAGATGACTAAAAAGGGATGAATTTATAAAAGCCTAAATTTAGATGCGGCGTAGCAACTTCTACCTCTAGCCCATTCCCTGCTAAAATATATACTCACTGCAATTACATGAAGGTCCAAGACAATAAAAAAACTTTGGTGGAATAATTGGATTTTCAAATTAATTTCACAACTAATAGATTAATTTTGAAGCTCATACGCTCTAAATATTCAAATCATCATTGAACCAATGTTTGGAAAATCCAATCACCCACAATCTACACGATAACTAAATGGAGATGGACGTGTGGGAAAACTAGGAAATTGGATTGAGATAGATGTGTGGGAAGGGTAGAAAATAAAAAATAAAAAATGAAGCTTTTAACTTGGAAATTAATTAATTTTGACCAAAAATGTAATTTAAGTAACAGAAAAAGTACGAAAAGTAGATTAGCAAAATTGAAAAAAATTGTGGCACATATCAATTAATCTTTTCTCTCCCCACTCTAAAAAGAGAATTCCCCATATTTGTTTCCTTCCTTTTTTTTTTAATCTCAAAATTACCCCTCGTAAAATTTTGAAATTACATCCTTGAGAAATTGTCATGACTAATATCACAATTTCCATAACTTAAACTGGCCAATTAATTTCATCATTAAATTGTAAAAAAAGTATTAAATTACATATGCAATGCATTCTTTCTATCAGGCGTTTAATTTTTTACTTACAATGGCTCCATAAATTTTTCATAACAACCCCCCCCCCGCACCCCTCATAATCCATCCTATCAGGTGTATTTTAGTTTTAACTCCCCATTTCACAAGCCTAAATTCTAGAATTCTAAATATTATTTTTAATTAACTTTACCATTTTCTTGATCATTAATATTCAATAAAAATCAAATTGATGTTACGAAGAAACCAAATGAAAGGCAAATTTGGAAGAAAAGGGTATGAAAAATTTGGCGGAGTTGTAACTTTTTATAGAGTAGTTAGATTTCATATTTAAAGGTTGTACTATTTCCGCATGAAAAATTGAGTTCTTATTAATTTCATCAATGATCAAATCCACAATCATGAACATAAATTATATTCATTTATTAAAACTTTTGTGATTAGAAATTTCATGAATAAATAATGAGCGATCATTTTCCTTTTTATATTTATTTATTATTTTATTTTCACATGAAGTTTGTTCAAACAATTGAATATAGAATAAACAGCCAAAGGAAAGAAAAAAGGATGCAAACTTGTATGGCGCAATGTTTAATATGTGACAGGTTTTTAATTTATTTTCATATTTGCATGTATAAAATAACATATAAAAAAATATACTCTTATTTGTATTACTTGATTTAGTACAATGCAAAACAACCAACTAAATAGTTCAAGATTATGAAAAGGTCAAATTGCACGAGCATTAAACTCTTCCCTAATATTTCATTTCCATATGAAAGATGAAATTTTAAAAAATGCGTTGCCACATGATTTTCAGAAAATTTATTCATACTTTATTTTTCTAAATGAGGATAAGTTCCATTGTGTTAAATAGATATATATAAAAAAGCATAATTTGAATTGAATGAGATGACAAATTGTATTGCAAGCAGAGGTGGTCAAAAACTTATAAGTCTTGCTCAATCTCGTTTGCTTATAAGTTTTATCAACACGATCACTTAAGTAATATATATAATTAATATATCTTTTTGGATAAATAATGTTTGTTACCTAATTATTATACATAGCATTCTTAATCTTTTACTTACATTCTTCTTATATTTACTTTGAGTTAGCCAAGAAATAAGGTTATTATAGAAATCCACATACTCCCCCTACATGGAAGAAACACCGCGTACATCTTATGTTTAATCCATCTTGTTTTAGAAAGTATATATATGCGTCTTTATGTATTTGTGTATGGGAAAGATGAACAAATTTCTTGGGATCACTTCTTTTTTATTATGTACTTTTTATTTTTTGTATTGTTGATTTCGTTTGGGGGAGATTCATGTTTTCAAGTCTTTTTGGTTAATGCATCGAGGTAATTTTCTTACGTAGCACAAATGGTCCTAATATTACTGATTAAAAATGCCTATTGGAAACACCTGTAACACAAATGCCCAATGTGATTTAACTACTAATAATTCGCCACTAGCAATGACGAAATAATTTAATTCGTCACAACTAATAACGAAACATTGTAAATTGATTATAAACAATTCACCATTGATAATGGCAAAAAGTTTGTTAAATCTTGTTGTAATTCACCCCCATTGATAATCGCCAATGGTAGTGATGAATTGTGTAAAAAAATTTATATATTTCATCACCATTAATGACGAATAAGGTAAAATAAAATATTGATATTTTGCCACTGGTTGTGGCGAATTAGTCAAAAATATTTTACCGAGAACCTGCTCAAATAACATTCCATTTGGCGTAATTTAATCGAGCTGAGCTTGAGAGACTCCTCACCCATGTACTTCAGTTTTTGTTCAAAGAGAAAACACTATTGCAAGGAATAGTTTTTGTTATTCGCTTCTTGAAAAAGAAAACACTTTGATATCATGCTAACTGAGCAGAGTTCATGAGTGGGGGCTTTTCTTATTAGATCATAAACAAGCCCAAGAATCACTTAGAAAAAAAAAATGGTATTCTTAAAATTTTTTATTTCAAACACTGTATATCTTACTAAGCAAGAGTCAATAAAGAAGAGAGACAGAATTTGATATTGTAATCTAATGAATCTTTCTACAGATTCGACATCAGTTTGGTTTACAAAGAAATACATCACCTTGATACAATTACATGAACTAAGCCAATGAGAAACTCTCAGATCTCAAATAAATCACCGGGCAAAAGATGGAAATAATTCGCATAGACTAAAATACGAATGGCAAAAAGAAAAACTCACTAAGGCACAAAAATTATCATGCTAAGAAGTCATTAGATCCATTCCTTTGGGTTTATGCAAGCATCCAGTAGTTTCCATTCTTCACTTCCCTCTTCTGGTTTCTGCACATAAAGAAGCGAAAATTTCCTTACACTACCACAGATAAGAAATTTACCCTTTAGCACCTTATGTAAACATCCAGACAAAGAGCAAAATAGATGACGCAAAGGAAGCTTACATGATCATACTCCCATCGTGCACTCAGTGGAAGAGAAACAAGAATACTTTCGATTCTGCCTCCAGTCTTGAGGCCAAATGTTGTTCCCCTATCATAAACCTTTGAAAAACGAAGAAAAAAATAAGAGACTTTGACAATCAGGCTTCAATTATGTCCTCGCAAACATTGTAAAGAGTTGGAGCAGGTACCAAGTTGAACTCTACATAACGTCCCCGCCTTAATTGCTGCCATGCCTTGTGCTGATCTGTGAATGGAGTATCTTTTCTCTTCTCTATTATGGGTATGTATGCAGGAACGACCGAATTAGCACATTCTGCAGATGCAAATAAACAGATTATATTTTAATACACTTTTCCATCATTTCTCTATCAAAATCCAATGGGACTTGAGAGTTCGTTTCGATAACCACAACTGTGAGTAGAACTGAAGCTTCAAAGCGAAGCAGCAAAAACAAGCCCTGAAAACACACAATGTCTACCTGAGGCGAAGGAAAGAAGCATTTCTTGATCATAGTCATTAAGATCATCAAAGAATATTCCTCCAAGGCCTCGCCTCTCCCCACGATGCTGCAATCAGTGAAACATTAAAGATGTACTTGCACAACCATTTTGCAGAGACTCGGACATTGAAATTTTTTCCAATGTAGTTATAGCCCAGTCCCCTGTTCCAATGTACGAAATCTCATAGCAATCAATGTACAATTGCACTAGCAACATTGTCATTACACCGGAAGTTTACTACTCCCTCCGTGCCAAATTAATAGGCTTGTTTAAATTTTCACTAGGATTAAGAAAAAATTAGTTAATAGTGGTTACAACCATGGTTGTCAATATCGGCGATATACGATATGCATCGTCCGATACGCATCGATTCAC
>MKEJ01035813.1:0-14335 GCA_001753735.1 Embelia ribes
GTACCGAATAGCCCACATTTGCCAGAATAACAAACATCAATAAGACCGCGAAGCACAATTGCCACAACAGCGGTTGTAAAGAAAGCTCTCCATAGAAGTGCACTTCTCCACCTGAATTAAGAAGTATGGCATATCAGATTGGTATCATCAACCGACAAATGGTTCAGTTTAGCTACAGAAAGCCTCTTTTTCAAAATCCAGATTGTCGGAGAAGCCTTAGACACCCTGATTAGTTAATGCGACGGGCCAATAAGGCTCCATATACATAGTCCCAAAAGAGAGAGAGAGAGAGAGATGAGGTAAAGTTGCACAACTTAATCTAAGAAAAATAAGTGCCATCAGGCAAGCAAAGAATAACATCATGATAAACTTCAGAGACGTGAATTGGCTAATGACATTTGAGTAGAAGTTGCAAAAAGAGACTTGATTATGAGAGAAATTAGCTTTGAAATTGAAAAAACTACAAAACAACGAATAAATAGGTGTCGAGTTGACTAACAGTACCATGATGACATTTCTTCAAGGGCAAACAACACACCACCAACTGGTGCACGAAACGAAGCAGCTATACCAGCAGCTGCACCACAGGTCACAAGATCTCGTCTGTCTCTATCATTCTTGAAATAGCGTAACCATCTGCATGTAAAACCGTATTTCTTTGACCCACCCTGGCCCATCAATGCAGCCACGCATGCGCCAGTATGCACCATGGGACCTGCTTTACCAATTTCGAGAGATGATGATACAGCAGTAATGCTACCAACAATCTGTAAAAACAAATTCACATCAAATTTGGCCCAACAAATCAATCAAAAATCTCATTCTATCATAAATTACGATATCACGAGTCCAACCACCCAATCAGTACTATCTAGTGTTGCTTATTCCCAATATCATTATCAAGTTGATAATGCTATCGATTTGAACGTACGTTTAACGAATGCATCTATAATGCTCCAATGCCAATTGTAAAGTTTATGTCTTCTCATAATACTCAACCCACTTTATAATTAGACATTAATTTGTCATCTTCTCAAGCCATTTCCTTGATATTCCAGACTAGGTTTTGCATGCATGATCAAAATTTTCATGTAACCATTACCCATCCTTTTATTGAGGGCATCATTGGTGTCGATCTACAAATACCAAATCCTGATATAGACTTAACCCATTCACAAAAAGCTCAATGTACCTTAACAACAAGACTGCGCATAGAAAATATTCCCGGAGCATCCACGCCATTTAAGTAGGCCTTCACTTCTGGTATCCCTGATCCAGCAGCCTCCGGTGATCCAAATGCCGTAATCACACTCGAGAATAATGTGAGCACTAAATTGGAAACAGAGAATACGAAAAACGCCGCCAAATAGCTACAAAAAAAAAAGGTGAGAAACTCGTGTATTCTAAAATAATAACAAATGAAGACATGCAGACACAGAACCACAAACTGTATCAAGGATATAAAGTTCAAATTGGTGATGTTTGCTTGCAAAATCAACAATATAGAGAAATAAAAAGTCAGTTTAAATCAATGCTTACTGTTTAGAATACATCATGTTGGAGGTGACCACAAACTTCATACCAGCAATATTTTCGACGGCAAGATTGTTGGCGAAACCTATCAAGCCGACAATTATTCCTATGATAAAGCACAACAACCACTTCATGAATATGTACTGGCATATCTGGATCGGGCTTCTTCTCCTCCAATCTTGCTTGAAGAAATCATTCTCCACAATCCTTAACCCAATTCACAAAAAAAAAAGCTCAATCAAACACTCAACTCAGTAGAGTGATAGAGATGCATACACAGTGAATGCACTGCAATCTATGGACATTTATTTCGCATGACCATGCTGCATTTGACTGCTGGTACCGTCTAGTCCTTTGTCTCATTTTTCTACTCAGGACCATTTCAGTCTCAAAAATGGGACTACTCTATCCTTAGGGGAGGGATGGGTAAGTCCTTAGCTTGGCAATGCTGGTATGTTTCAGAATCTACTTATCAAGGATGCTTTTGTAAGTTGATTCTGATAGTTATGCCATCACAGTTTTTGATAAATAAATTTCGAAATTTATTTTGAGAAGTAGTGTCGTGTTTGGTAAACGTGTCAAAAAATTATTTTATTATATGTACTGGGAACGTAATTTTTAGGTTATTCTTGTAACTAATGACAAAAAAAACAGAATTAGTTAGCTTTTAAAATACCTTCAATGTTTTCTAAAAACACACTTGAAAAGCAAAACCAGATATTGGAACTAGTCATTTTTTCTCTGTCAAACACCATTACCCTTCCAAAAAGCAATAGCAAATTCAGTTAAATCAGTTCAGGATTCAGTTCTGCCACTTCGGCCAAACCTATTTTTGGAGGTATATTACATAATTATAAAGTTAGCCAGCTGAAACAAATATGTCCCAATAAGTACTGATATTCAATCCCTTCCTCGCGGATATCCAATTCCATAGTGAGTTGGCGAGCTGAATTAGTATTATCATAATTAAATTCCTGGAGGGGAATATTTTAGTAATTTCAGACCAAATTAACTTAATTAGTCACTCAATTGCAGTTCAGTAGTATAGATACATAAACATTCAGCCAACCGCAAGGGCACTCACACCAGGGTCCCCAAATTAGCCCTTATCCTAAATTTTAGAGATTAAAGTCACTGGTATCCTACTGCCAACATAAATATTTAATCCACTAAAAAAGAGGAGGTTTGCCATTATTAGGAGTACTAGGAGTCCGAATTCTAGACCCCTTCATTGTGCCCCTTCCATGCCCCTTGGTGTTTTTGGTTCCAAAATCCTAAATGAATTAACTTACGACACGTAAAATGATTCTTAATATCATTAAATGTTTATCAAGTTGTAAATCTTACAATACAAAAGCAATATAACCTTCATTTTTTATTTATATACTCAAAGGAATTAGGAAGTTGAAATTATAGAGTGTTATAATAAATTGAGATTGTGTTTCAATATTTGGAAGACGTGTAATGATGTTAAAGAGTTATTTTTAAGTTAATTTATTTAGTATACCAAAAATAGAAAGGGGGCATAGAAGAGACACAATAAAAGGGTAGAGGATATGAACTCAGGTACTAGTGTTCATCCTAGTTTTATTTAAACATTCCCCTTATCTCATTCTCTAATCTAAAGTTCAAGGAAGGAGGCAAACCAAGGGTATACAAGTATAAAATTCATAGGGGAGTGGAAACTACATAAAAAAAATTACCATGAAAATTTAAAATTAAAATTATAAGTACAAAAGTTCACACAAAAATTTTGACACTAAAAACTTATGGGGTCTGTAGCCCCTAGCAAACTTATGGGTGTTAAAATTTAGAGATCTGGTTGGAGTGCCTAAAGTTATCTAGAGTGTGGGCTGACTCGCAATATAAGCCCCCAATTCACAGAATCAACTAAATTAGACACTCAATTTCAGTACAGTGATACTGATACATACGTACATACATACACAAGCAAGTATGAGTAATCACTAGAAAGAGAGAGAGAGAGAGAGAGTACTCGTAGTCGAGGCTTTCGATGGCGCAGACATTGGAGCCGACGATGGCGACCTGTGACGTGGCGTTGGACGACGATCTGAGGAGAGACTGAGGGAGCAGCGGCTGGTTCGGCGAATCGTCTTCTTCGTCTACATTGTTGTACATGGCTGCGGTGATTGGAGACATTAGCGAGACAGATAGATAAAGAGATATGTATGTATAAACAGAGAGAGATAGAATATATATATATATATATATATATATATAGAGAGAGAGAGAGAGAGAGAGAGAGGTTGAGGTGGAATGGAAGATGGAAAAGGCAGCGGCGGGAGCTGAAATATATACGAGGGGAGATTAAACTACAGTAATGGTGTCCATAGTTTGGACTAAAGTTCTACTTGGTACTCTTAGTTTCAGTTTAATAACTACTTGTGAAAGCTTTTAAAAAGGGATAGGATTTGGTCCCTGAATATTGGAAAATACAATACTTTTGGTAAATTTTAATTTCAAAATTACTATCGTGGTGGTCGTATTAGGGATGAGAGAAGATTGGAGACAAAATGTTCAGATGAATACACTCGAGCGTAATTTGAGAATAGCTTCGTGTCACAAGAATTGCAAATCCGCATAGAAATCTAGACGTAAAAGCTCAAATCTAACAATCAAATAATAAACTTAAAAACTGATCAATCAAATCATAAGTGTCAAATTATGGATATTTATGGATAAGGATGACATTTGGGCCCTGATAGAGACCAAGTTTGCCGCTGTCTAAAACATGGAAAATTATTGTTACAATTGAAAGTACAAAAAGATCAAATTGAATTTGTATTTAAACTGTATATATAAGAATTATTTCTGTAATTAAGCTTTACAATGGTGAAAGAAATGCCTTTGAATGACAGTTACACTAGTATACAAAAATAAGTTTGACCGAGAGGTAACTCTAACTAGATCTATTAAACACCATTAAAAGCTTCATTATTATCACTAATTAAAGTGTTGACTGCAAGAATATTCACTTAGTTTTAATTTTAACATAACACCCTCCGAATTTTAAATAGTTTCACAAAAATTATCCTAATGATGGAAATTGTATCGAGTGGCCTATATGTGGTTCATTTAGTGAATTGGTCATTTGAACACCATTTGTATTGTTTTTGAGCATGTTAGACTTTTAAATATTAGGAAAAGCAAATACAAAGATGAGCAATTTTGTCACTTTTCTTTAAAATTTTGGGATGAACAGTGATGTGCAAATTGATCACTTTGCTTGAAATTTAGGACAAATAGTTAGAGCTGATCACCGGTGACAATGGTATAAATTATCATTCTCTCATGTATCATACCACATTATATGGTATTTTCAAAACACCAACCAACTAATACGTAAAATGATAATTGCACTATTACCAGTGGTAGTTTTTAAGCTTAACTATCATAAAATGATACTGCCGTAATACCATTTTCATAAAAATTTATCACACACATAAAATAAAAAAGTTACAAATATTATTATTAAAAGTTTTATCATATATTTAATGTTATTATATAAGAAAATATAATATATTTTCGAATATCATACTAAGTTTTGATTATAAAAAAAATATAATATAAAAGAAAATATAATATATTTAACATCATAAAAATAAAAAAATATATTTAAATTAAAAAATTGTGTACTAATAATACTATCGGTGGTAACAGTGCATCCAATGGTAACAACACCGATAATAGTGATAGTAATTTGAGGGTTACCATTTATCATTGTCAGAAGAATTTTTACTGATGTTATTGGTAGCTATACCTATAATAGATAATACTATCGGTGATGATGATAGAATTTTGCGCAGCACTGCGAATAGTATTGCAATTCAACTATGGAGAGCACAAAAAGTTTTGATAAAAAAACCATGGGCACTTTAGCATAAATAAAGCTTAATTAGCACAAGGCATGAATTAAAGATAGGGGATGCTTAATATCATAGAAATTTTTATAAGAGGCTTAAAAATTTATGGGAGGTGCTGAAATATATTGTATACAATTTAGTATGTGTTAAGTTGACCTCAAAATGATAATACTATCTAATATTGTGCTAATAGAAATTCTTCTAACTTCTATTTATTTCTCTTCACTTTTTCTTTTCTCCTTTGTTTGGCTGAGAAAACTATTAAGGTTATTGACTTGATATTGTCATCAGATTTTAGAAATTACTATCTTTTAGAGCCACTAATAATCTTACTTTGCTTTTTTATTTTATTTTTTATAAAGCTTATTATCCTATTTACTATTTTGAGCAAGTTAAAGTCAAAATTCGCTAGACAAGATGTAGCTTGATGATTGATTCAATCTAAGTAATATTAAATCCACAAACTATATATCTCTAACAGGATATATATATATATATATATAAACACTGAGATGTATTAACTTATCAGAAAGTCAACTACGTCACTGGTACAAATTCTTTTATATGATGCAATGTTAACCCCTCATCAACCACTTTTTTAAGTTGATCGATATTGTTTGTATGTTAAACAAGCAAATATTCATTTAAGTATTTATCCACTGACACTTTTTATTACCCTTGAATTCAATTTTAGGCTCACATCAGTTGTCTATACTAATGGTTTGAAATAATAATTTTCCAGATAATCCAATCTCAAAGAATTAATCAATCGTAAAAAGAGTTAATAAAATTCGGAAACTAAGTTACAAAGCAGATTGCTTTACAAGCCTACATAATACATCTGATCCATTAACATGTGATCAAATGAGTTTTAACTATTTTCGTGGTGTAAATAGAATTTTTATTTTTTAATCAGCTAAACGTCACTACCCCATTTCCGGTAAAATTCTAGTAATAAAAGTTGTTTAACAACTTTGGGGTGTTAATGTATCATTCTTTTTCAACCTCACCACAAAAAGCAAAGGGGAAAATGCCTGTAACACCCAAAAGGGTAATGCTGATATAATACATTATAGACACATAAATAAAATATTTTAATAAAAAATTGTGAATACAATTTTATAATTAGTTATATTAGATATTTTTGTTGTTCAGGATTGTAGCTCACTGTAACATCCAAAACAAATACATATATATATTTTTATCCCTACAGACAAAGATATACATATCACATTATTGCCCACCTTTTCGTGTTGTCTTTGTACTTGTTCAAATTTGGAAGCTTCGTTGTTCTCTTTTCTCCGTCTCTTTTGGTATATACAATTTGGAAGCTTCGTTATTCTCTTTTCTTTGTCTCTTTTGGTAAACACAGAAGCGTCCTAGTTGAAGATAGACCTTTAAATGCGTCCTTTTTTAGTTCGTACCCTTGCACTCAGAAATTGAGTAATGATGATAGTAATTGTAGTACCCTAGAAAATATGGTAATTGTACGGAAAAAAAATGAGGAAAGGGGGTTTATAGTTATTCCCACTTTTGCGGATTTGCGGTTCAATTCGGATATTTCTGGACAAGTGAAGAACTCCCAAGGTGATGTTGAAGAGATTCGTATGACAATCGCCCTTGGTTTTTTTTGCTTCCGATTTAGGATGTATTACATGCCAAATTACTTTTATTAAATGTACTACATTATATGTAAATGAACCGAACAATTCATTAGTAAACTCTGGCTTTGATTTATTAAAGACTCTACTAACTTTGCTCATCAGCCAAACGAGCCAAGGTATACAAAGGAGATGGTAGAGTCATAGGCGGGCTTACCTTAGGGCAAAAGGTGACAATTACCTCCCTCCTATATTTTTAAAAAATAAATATTTGCTAAGTATAAAATCTTGTAGTAGATTGTCCTAATGGTTAGTTTTTTTTCTGTGTATTAAAGTGTGTGGGTTTGAATTTTAATAGTCTTTTTTCACCTTTTGGCATTTTCTTTCATTGATCTCGATATGAGTCTTATATTTTTTAGGCATAATAATTGATTAATTTGTAAAAATAATGTTATCAATTGCTAGTAAGTATATAGCCTTGTTTGATAACATATTAAGATTCAAATTTTCTAAAACTTTTGTACCTATTTTATGTTCAAATTTTCTAATGATAGTTGTAATCTTTTATATTTTCATTTACTATATCTATTTCTAGATTTGGATCTGTTTCGGAGTAATAAATATTGTACTTTTTACCCTCATCAAAATTCTTTTGTTGAAAAAGTATTTCATTATACATAAATGAGAAGAAGATTACAAAAACAAATAAATGACTTTATGTGAAATTTCTTTTCTTCATTTATAAATAGAATAGCATGTTTGATTAAAATTTATGCCCCTTTAACAAGAGTCTTGGTTCACATATTTGATCCAAATTTGTGCCCCCTTAACAAAAGTATTGCTTCGCTCTGGATAACATTTATCTCTCTTGAGTTGATGTGGTAATCGTGGGTTACAGTGCTTAACACTAGTTTCATGGATTTTCTTTGATTATTTTTTGTTTTTAAGTATTTATTTACCTAAATAGAATATTTGCCTCTCCTTGATTAAAATTTTGCATAGGCCTCTGGGTAGAGTGTTTTTGGATATATATGTATGTAGAGCTTACTTCATATATTTATTAATACTAGAAGAATCACACATACATTACACATACTGTATTTCTTGATATAGTCAAAATTTAGTTATTTTTCTTACTTTTCAAATAAAAGAAAGATTCCTTTATTTTTTTATGTCTTAACTTATAATTATCATTGTTGTCATAATAAAAATGTAACGATTATTTCCATTATTTTATTATTATTATCGTAAAATCATTTTGTATATTTCAAAACTATGGATATATAGTAAATAAGTGTCATAATTTTATTGCGCGTAATTTTTAAATACTCAATTCTTAATTTATTTATGTAATCCAAATTTAATTGATTATATGAAATGTTGTCATATTTTAATAAAATTAGTACCATTTATATAACTTTATTAATAACATTAATATGGTTTTGTGTTTGTAATAGCAACATACATGTTACTTTAATTACCTTAAAAACATGTAACTTTAATTACACATGAATTGAAAATTTTAAGGTAACTTTAATTACACATGAATTGAAAATTTATAACTTTTTTCTAATTTAAAATTTTCACTCACTTGTAATTAAAGTAAACATGTGTGTTACTGTTACAAACATAAAACCATATTAGTTTATTGTTACAATTTTCATAATTCAATAACAACTTGAATCCTTTCAATTTATTTTTATCTAATAATTTATTAAAATTAACACGTGTCACAATTCTAAGCCGCCACTCCGTTTTTAGTGTATTGCATATTATAAATTACATAAAATAATCATAATTAATTATAAAAAATTATGTATAATATGTACCTTGTGGAGTTGAAAGATAGTTGTTACAGTATTAATCATGAATTCTAATGATTTTTTAATGAATTTGTGGTAGCCTAATTTTCATTATTAATTTTTTTTTCTCATGCACGCACCTATGTATAAGCCACATATATATGCCATTCATCTTTATTTGAAAAATATTTTGTACTTCAAAATAAAAATTTAATATTAAATTATAATATTTTGTCAGTGGAGTAAGGTATTTAATACCTTAATGGCCTTTAATTTAACAAATTATTATTTTTTATTTTTTTATTTTTGTCTTCAAATATGTGAAAAATTTTATGTAATTTTTTTGCTCATGAATGGATATATTTGGAATAGATAAATGAGGAAATATTTCATGAGCTTCACACTTTTAGAGTAGAGTTATATATATATAAAGTAATGTTTGCGATGGTAATTTCTAGAGCTATGAAGGGCATTTTGGGTATTAGATATTAATTCTCTTACTTTTATATGGTAACATTGATTTTTTCTCCTCTAGTTCTCAATGCATCAAATAATATATATAAAAATTTCCTGTATATGTAGGCAGATAAACTATAGTATAAGAAAATTCCAATATAATTATATGTAGAAAAACTAATCGGATTCCATATAAGCGTATTCGAAATGTCGTAGTTTATCTAATAAGTCCCCAGACATTATCGTCATAAGGGATTGAGTTCTCTAATGAGAAGCACAACTAGGTGTTTAGAGTTTTGTGAATAGGGGTGATTAAGGATATGGATTTTATACATACATATATGTAGGAAATTTTTATAAACATCCACTCATCAATTTAAACGTATGAGAGGGATTATTCATTCATAACAATATTACTAATCTCTCTCTTACATATTGAATGATGAATGGATGTATATAGAAATTTTATACATATATATATCCAGCTTCATTTTAGGTACGAGTAGTCTCCGAAATAAGAGTATATTTGCGAGTTTGCGTGCTGTACCTTATTTGTAATTTGTGTATTTATGTGCTCTAGTTGTTTATATGTTTTTGTACGGTTATTATTAATGCTTTGAATTGATAAACATGTGTTTAAAATTTAATATGACTCATATTGTTGCATTGCATAATATTATGTGGCATTGCATCATTATCAAGTGAGTTTGGAAATTGTATTTTTGGAAAATGGCGCGGATTTTATAAATAAATGTGGTGGCATGGATTTTATAAAAAAATGGGAAATGCGATGTTTAGAATGCAATAGTGTAGAAAATACGGTGGTGTGGAATTTATAATAAAATGAGAAATGCGATGGCGTGGAAAATGCGGTGGCGTGATCAAGGCGATGCCTTTTATGCATTTTGAATTTAAAAGAAAAATGGGTGTTTATAGTGCATTATTGGACTTAAAAGGTTGCAATACATATCATGGGAATTGAGGTTTTTTATTTTATTTTCGGGACAAGTATTGACTATTTTTGCGTGGAAAATAATTTAAAAAGAAGGTTTGACGCTTTACCGTGAAAGTTAGGAAATCTGTGTAGAGATTTTACCTTTGATTAGACGTTACCATACGGACGAATGATCAAAGAAAGTTATGATTAGGCATTACCATACGGGCGATGGGTCATAACAGTGTTTGAAAATGATTTAGACACAGTCCCAATATGTTATTTGAGTCGTGGTCGGGTGTGTGTGGCGAGGGTTGTGGGTGTGCATGTGTTAGCATACATTGTATCGCATTCATACCTTATTTGATACATCTATTACATTTGAGAAACTGCAATTGCATCTCATATATCCTGATATTTGGAAGGCTAACTCGTACAAATCTTCTCATAAATTTATATAGATCCGGATGTTGATGAGTGTCATCCTTGAGCCGGACGCGTGACATTGTATATATGGTAGCACTATGCTATAGTTGCAAAATTCATTTTGATGTATATTTTTCTGAAGCCTCATTCATATGTTGTATTTCACGAGGCATAGTTATACTTTGACATAATATACTCTACTGTAGCCTTTAGTGACATATTTTATTCAGGCTAGAACATAGTGTAATATGTTGAATATTTGTCGCATTTCGCTATTGTATTTAGTTAATATGGTGTTTACTTTGCGATGTTATAAAAGTTGTATGCAGGCTAAATATTTATCTGGATTCAATATAAAGGCCATATGTAAGTTATAGTATAGATTTCATTTATGCGAACTCTGATATTGTTATGCTGTAGACCGAGTGGTTGATGAGATTGCCGGTTAATGTATTTTTCGTATTTTCTTATTTTTCTCAAAACTAAATATTATTCTTTTTCTTTTCTTTAAAAAGGAAAAACACTCACCCCTGGATTTCTTGGAATTCAGAGTGTGACAAGTTGCATATTATAGGCACTTGATTGCCTTTATTTGATTATAGCGAAATTGGTGATGTGAGTATTCTCAGCTACGTACATAGCCTTTTTTCACTACTACTTTTATAGTCATAGACTCATAGGTGAATCTTCATGTTATATTAACATTATTATTATTATTGTTAATTCATATGCAGGTTGGTGATTTTAGCGATGCGGAGTGGTTTGGTAGTAGGTGGCATATTAGGATTGTATATTAAGATAGATACCATTTTTATGCCAACAGGCAAGTATATAGACTGATAGTACCTCATATATGGAAGGAATGTTTCCTTTAGACATAAGTATATCCCTATATGTTATGGCATACATAACAAAGACCGCGTAAATAGGTACTCTCTACAGACTTCTTGCTTGTCCTTTTATCAAGATTTTTTCGACTATATCTTTACTGTTTTATATATTTTATATAGGTCATATATTTGTAGACTCTTCCTTTTATTTTAGTTGGGGATCTGACCTGTATATCTCCTCCTGTTGTATATTTTATCCATAAGGTTTTGTAGGTGCATTCAGGAGCTTCGAAGCTCATTGGACATACAAACTTTTGGTGTATGAGATCGGAGTATGGTGACCTTTAGTGAGATCCTCTCAGTTCTTGTGTAGGCATTGGTATGTATAAGAGTTTTCTTTTCTTTTTATTTGGGGCGAGCATGTAGCTCGATGATGTATTATGTATCCTATAGTCATGAATATTGCGGGTATTGTAGTATTATGTATATTTGGGACTTTGGAGGATTCACATGGGTAGCATTGGTTATTTATTTTATCATTGTTACTTATCCTTTCTTTTTATTTAGGGTCGTGTTCCTGGATTTGCAGAAATTGGGGGCGTCACACGAGTAATGGGGAACCATCACGGTCCAATTGCTAGTGCAGGAGACCATAAACAATGTCATGGGCTGTAATGCTTGCACGGGTACAAATAACGCGAATGGCTCTAACGAAATTAGTAGATGGTTCCCAAGTAACGGGAATGATTCTAACAAAATTGTTAGACGCCTCACAAGTCTAAACACCAAAATACAATAATCATAGCCCAGTCATCTCAACTAGGTACACAGAGGGTAGGGTATTGGTCATATCCCATTCTCATTGATAAATTCTTCTTGTAAGACTTATTATTTGATCATGCAAGTCATCATATTCTGAGAGATAAAGAATATGAATTTATCTATGAGTATAGCACCGGGCATAGTCCACTAAACTCGTCTATATCAAGTTCAAATTTTGTTATTCATCACGATATTCTAGTGTTATGATTGGTATTTAAGCCTCAAAGACTTAAGGGAGTTTTCTACAATTTTTCTAATTTATCGGGTATTTATTCCTATTTTATTAATATTTTATCCTCGATAAAACATTAATAAAAGACTTAAAATATTTAAATATATTGTTCTTGAGTAAAATAACTCAGTTTCCAGAACTATTTTTGACAAAATGACACAATTTTCTTGATTTAAACAAGTATTTACCTATTTATTAATATTTTACTTGTGATTAAAAAAATTACTAAAAAAGCAAAAAATATTTTTATAAAACATTTCAGAAGAAAACAATTATTTTTTTTCTGTTCAAAATATTTTTATGCAAAATTTTCTTACCTTGAAAATATTTTTTTCCTTATTTATTAACATTCTATAGGATTAAAAAGGTTAATAAACAATATTTTCAAAATCTGAAAAATTACTAAAAAAAATATTTTTCTTTGAATGACCAGATTTTATTTTATTTTACTCGATGAAATAATTTTTGAAAAAAATACAGCATTATCTTTCAATATGAAATAATTTTAAAAGGATTCTATTTTAAATAAAAACTCCTTTTATATAAGATGTAAAAGAAAATTAAAAAATAAATAAATACACAAAAAAATAACATATGCGAATGTAATTTAACAAAATCTTGAAAAAAAAATGGACTAATTAAAACAGAATATTGAGAGAGGATTAACCGTAACACAAATTTAGAAATAACGCTGCACCTGTTTCTTTTCACTTAGAGTTGATTTGGGCCCACATGCCATGGCTAGTAGAGGAGAAAAGCCAGGTGCTCGGGTTATGGAGGAGAGGAGAAAGAAGATGAACCGGCAACGGTTGATCTGTATCCACAGTTAGAGAGAGAGAGAGAGAGAGAGAATTGATAAATATATTTGAGGAGAGTGATGCGAGGAGATGGCAGAGAGAAGAGGGTCAAAGGCTGGCCTAACAACCTTTGAAAATGTGCAAAGTTGGTTTACAACTTTTACGAATAAAATTATTATTCTTATAATTTTTTTATTACAAAATTTTTTATTTGTATGATTAAAATTACGGGCCTGGCTTTCCACGTGGTCAAAAACCTATTTGCCGAGAGAAGAGATGGGTGAGAAAATATATAAGCGATAAAATAGCTAAGCAAGGCCTAGTCATCGTCACGCGTGCAATAAATACACAATAGCAGTTAAAATATTTTAATGTTTTCTTATTTATTTCAATCACAGAAAAGTATATGGTAGGGATGAAAATAATTACGAAATTTTTGAATTTGCCAAAAACAAACTAAAAAGGGTAGAAACTGATTGTTTTATCATAATTGAGAGGTTGAGAAAGAGAAAGAAGTAAGAAAGAGAGAGAGAAGCGAAGATGAGAGAGAGAGAAAGAGAGAGTAGAGCAATGGGTGAGAGAGGAGGAAATACTGCTTTTTGTAATTTTTCCCATATGCCTTTTGAAAACTAAATGTTAAAAAGAAAGTGGCGTGTACACTGGATTTTTTAATAGTAAATTTGGCACGTGACCAAAATGGACACAATTTCAATTATTTGGCACCTCTAGCTTTATATACTAGATGAGACTAATTGACTGTACACACACGTGCGTGTGGAACAATATAGTTAAGACAAGATTGGATCAGTCGGTCAGACCAAGAATCGGTACTTAGATCAGTTAGAAAGATTCTCAAATTGGCATATGCAGAACCGATTGAAAATAGTTGGACCGACTACAAATTGGTAAAATCGGTCAAAATAGGTTGGGAACCAGTCGGACCGTTTCTATAAGTTAAAGTTTAAAAAAAAAAAAAACTATGTAAACCACAGTTCCAATCAAGTAAAGGTTTGCAAGT
>MKEJ01035814.1:0-12458 GCA_001753735.1 Embelia ribes
AATGGTAGTATTGGTTGACTTTTCCTAGATTGAGGCCATTCCAATTGGGAACAACAGAAGTCTATTTTCGAGATTCGCAGTTTTCTAGACGTTGAGGGTTATTATCGTCGTTTCATAAAGGATTTCTCTCATTTGGCATCTCCTCTTACCAAGCTCATTCGAAAGGGTGTTAAATTTTAATGGAGTCCTAAATGCGAGGAATCATTTCTTTGTTTGAAAAAGTTGCTTACTTCGGCTCATATCCTGATTATTCTGGAGCGAGGTATCGGGTATCCGATCTATTGTGATGCATCTTAAGAAGGTTGGGGTAGTGTATTGATGCAGATTGGGAAAGTAGTAGCTTATACTTTGAGACAGTTGAAGATTCATGAGTAGAATTATCTGATATATGACTTGGAGCTCGGGGCCTTAGTGTTCGAGCTTAAATATTGGCGACACTGTCTTTACGGGGAGAAATTCGAAGTATATTCGGATCACAAGTCCTTGAAATATATTTTTATGCAACGTGACTTAAATATGAGGAAGAGAATATGGATGGAGTATTTTGAACAATACAACTTCGTTCTTGAATATCATCCCGGGAAGGCAAATGTCATTGCGGATGCCTTGAGTCGCAAGGCTTGATTTTCTGTTGCTTGCTTCGTGGTTGATGAATAGGAAATACTTCGAAAGAATTTGGTCTTGAATGCGTTGAAATTGAGGGTCGAACTTCTTTATTCACTATTGCTGCTCAACCAACTTTGATCACACATATGATAGAAGTAAATCGTGTTGATGATGAATCAGATGTGTATCCTTAGTGAACACGGACTTGATAAATGGACTATTTCGGAAGATGGGGCTTTGCTATTTCAAAATCACTTATTTGTACCCAATTCTATTCATGATGAGATTCTATGAGAATCTCATAATTCTCGATTAGAGGTGCATCCTAGTGGCACCAAAATGTATCATGACGTTTCGCATAATTTCTAATAGCTTGAAGAAGAATGTTGCAGAATTTGTATCAAGTTGCCTTACTTGTCAACAACTAAAGGTCAAACAAAAGCATCCATGCAAATTGCTTCAGCCATTGCCCATTCCTAATGAAAGTAGGAATGGGTAATAATGGACTTTGTAGTAGGTTTGTTGAGGTTGAGGTCGAGGCGAGGGAATGATGTTATATGGGTAATCGTGGATCGTTTGACAAAACCTACTCATTTTCTTCCTATTCATACCACTGATCCTATTGAAAAGCTCTATCATATACATATTGATAAAATTGTTCGGTTGCACGAGGTTCCGGTATCGATTATTTCGGATTGAGATTTCCATTTCATTTTGCGCTATTGGTATGGTCTCTAAGAAACCTTGGGGACTAAATAGTACGGCCTTCCATCCGCAAATGGACAGACAATCTAAGCTTACTATTTAGAGCCTCGAAGACATACTTCGAACATGCGTTCTTAATTTTGGTGGAAATTGGGAAAACTATGTTATCTTAATCGATTTCTTGCATAACAATAGTTATCATGTGAGTATCGAGATGGCACCTTTCGAGGTCATATACGGGAGACCATGTCGATCTCCTATCTGCTGGGTAGAAGTGGGTGATAATTCATTATTGGGGCCGAATTTGGTTCGGGAAACGGCCTAGAACGTACAACTTATTAAACAACGTTTAGAAATAGCAAGGAGTAGACATAAGAGTTATGCAGATAATCGGAGAAGACCATTGGAGTTTGAGGTTGGCGTTCATATTTTTCTGAAAGATTCCCCTCACAAGGGTATTATGTGTTTCGGTAAGAAAGGGAAACTTTTACCTCGTTTCATTGATCAATTTCAAATTTTTTATAGAGTCGGGGAGGTGGCATATTGTTTGGCCTTGCCACCACATCTTTTGAGCATTCATCCCGTTTTTCATGTGTCTATTCTTCAAAGGTATATTCGAGATCCTTTGCATTTTCTAAATTTTGATGACTTGCATGTAGACGTAGATGTATCTTATAAGCTTCTACCGATTTGGATTTTGGATTCGAAAGAGAAAACACTTCGTCATCGTAGCATTCATTTGATGAAAGTGCTTTGGAAGCATCACAATAGTTAGGAGGCAACTTGGGAGAGAGAAGAGGATATGCAGGTCAAGTATCCGGACTTGTTTACAACTTTCGGTACATTCCTTATTCTTTTTTATAGTATACGCAAATTTTGGGAACAAAATTTTCTAACGTGGGGAAGATATGACATCCTGAAAATTCGTATAAATTTTTTGTGAATGTAAATAATATCATTATAGAGATAATAACATTATTTATCATCGATAATGGCTTTCATAGTCATTGCATAACATTTGTAGTTTCGTTGCAAAATCGTTTTGTGAATTTTGTTAATTATGATTCAAAATTATTGTGCCCATTCGTAATTCATTCGTGGACTCATTATATGACATTTTTGGCCATAGAATAAGCTTTCGTAGTGTAAAATGGCTTTTGTGGAAGTTTGGCAAAATTTGGAAATTTTGAGTTTGGGTCCAATACTTTAGAAATATTTCTGAGATTTTTTAACTGCACCCTTGTAGGTTCTACCATGCAAACGGTAAACTTTCCTAGATTAAAATGGCTAAACAGTTAGAACGATAATTTCTAGCCCTTCTAACGGTTGTTTTGTGTGGGGCCCAGTCACTTTTTAGTCCATTTTGCATATGGCCAAAGCCATTTTGGCTCATTTTCTTTACTGGTCATAGATAGAGAGGGTATGAGTGACAAAATCTCCATTTTCTTATCAGGTCAAAATCATCTAGTACAAGAGCTTGTACGTGAGATATTCAAGTGAATGTAAGCATCTTCTTCTCTTTCATTTATTCTCGATATCTTAATTTTCGTGCCTTAGTTGCATATTGAAATAAATTTGATTTTCTTCTTCCTCATGTTGAGAGGATAGTTTTCTTATAGAGATGCGTATTGATTCATATTATTTGTTAGATCATTTTTTAGTCCATAAAACAGGGAATTTAAGGGTTTTCTTTGACGAAGCTTAAAGAGCGTTTCATTGGCATTTAAGGTACGAGTAGATTGCAAATAACAATTTAATTATGAGTGTGTGTGTATCGACAATATTAACATGTATTGTTATATATATATATATATTAGATTATGGAATGATTAGAATGATTTATTAATGAGTAATCACGTTCGAGATAGTATGATATTTTTATTGCTATTTTAATAGCATTCGTATTTGCCAAATATGAGTGGCATGAATATTGATATAAACATTTAGAGGCTATAATCATGTTTAATCAATTTCATTATAGCATGCTGAGGCATTACATATTGTTTCCTCAATATTACGATATGGAATAACAAAGCATGATTATTTTTATCACAATTTTATCATGACATTAATATTGGCATTGTCATTGTATTACGAGTTTTTCATGATATCCATTGACTTTTCACACTTATTTGTTGTAAAATCTTGTTGTAAAACTTAGGGAGTATTTGAAAAAATTTCTCGCGCCCCCAAATCCTGTATGACCTGGAAGGCAAGTTGTTTTCCCTTTTTAAAGAAAAAGAAAACAAAAATATATAGTTTTAAATATAAAAAAAAAAGCTAGAAGGAAAAGAACGCTATTTCATCAAACTATCCAACTGATTCTACAACATAATAAAACTCAGAGTGCGCAAATAAAATATATGTATAGTCTGCATACAGTTATGTATCAATACAAAAGTAAACGTCATAGTTTACCGTATACAACAAGCTACTTGCTTGATCAACTCCATCATAATATATTGCAACTTATTCTTGCCTAATACAACACTAGTCACTTAAAGAGATAACAAGAAGTAATATATAAAAAATTATAAGTCTACACATTCACTACACAATGCCTCAAAATAATATACATCATGAATAAGGGTGCTACAACGAAAAATAGCTACATCATCAATAGCTCCAAAATTATATACATGAATCATCCAAGTGGCCTTAACGAGGTCCGTCACCCATTTCCGCACCTACAACGTAATTATGATACCAAAATAGTAAAGACGAATATACGAGTTAGCCTACCAAATAACATAATAAATGTGATGCTACGTGGTGTCAATATGTGCAAAATGCAACATATAATAGTGTATGCAATGTAATGTCTATGTAATACAAACTCGATACCGTATAACACCAATACTGACACCAACATAACACGACACACAAAGGTGGGAACTAGTGTCTCAACACGTCTATAATCCGCCCTCCTTGCGGGACGCAATTATAGTAAAATAAATCCTTGATCGGGTTTTCCGACTTCCACGGTAAGACGTCGAGCCTTCTTTTTATTTTCAACACATAAAAAGGTGACACTATTCCCAAAAAGAAATAGAAAACAACTCAAATTCCCAATGAATGCAACTCAACACATTTTCTTAAACAACACTTTAAAATCTTCGATTTTAAATCATCAACGCCTTTAAATTCAACAACGTTTGAGCTTCGTTGCCCCAACACATTTTCAATACATAACCTCGTCAACACTTTCAATACTTTCTATTTGAAAATCACAATTTTAAATTCTCGATACTTTTCAATTTATTTCCAATTCCTCATTTAAATCAATTTCCATCAAATTCCCATTTTTATCAAAACAACACTTTTTCCATATCATTAAAAAAAAAAAAAATGCAATGCCTACCCATGAATGAATAATACAAAAATAATGTAAACTCATTCTCAACTCGTACACATGCTTCTTTAATACAATTAATTTTTATAACAATAAATTAGCATACAACTCATAATTCAAAGCATGGAAATTAACACATAAATTACATGTAAATGTACATACATAAACTCACGCTTATATTTCTATTTTGTAGTCTACTCGTACCTATAGACGATTTAGAATTCACTCGAAAACTATATGTCAAAAAGCCTCAAATTCCCTCTTCTTTACCTCAAGGTTTGATCTAGCAAACAAATACGGATCAACCTGAACCTATGTACACAAATGATCTACTCAATGCGAAGAACAAGAATAGCAACTTTAATTCCGCGTGCGAACTAGGCACCGAAATTGAGGTATGATGAACGAACAAGATAAAGATCGTGACTTACCTCAAAATGTTCCCTACACCCCGAGGATGAAGAATATGCAACTATAAATCGAATCTGGCCTCGGAAACTAGATCAAATCAAGCTCATAAGTCCCAAAATATTTTTCCCCTTTTCTCCTTCTCTCTCCCTATTCTAATTTTTCTAAAATAATAAAACATCTCATGCCACTTAAGTCTGTTGCTTTTGTCTAGATAATGCCGTTCTAATGGCATACGGTCACTATTCGAACTATAAACCCTGCACCACTTCACTTGAAAAATTGAAAAAATATTCTAAGGTATGGAACCAATCACTTCAATTTCAAAATTTACCTTTCAACCTCAAATGTGATTCTACTCATTTTAACACCCCGAAATACATACAATAAGGTAATTATAAAGTATAACACTTCCACGAATATACCACGCAATAACTCAACAACATCAACACTTCATACGCGACAATACTACTCAACCCAATCAACAACGCTAACACCCAATATTTATGTCACATTTTATGCTAATGCAACATCTCAACACAAAATAAATAATAATATTTATCTATTTGAAACAAAAAATTTGCTTTGAATTTGCATGACGTTACAAAATTTAGAGAATTAGGTATATAAATTCGAGAAATAAAAAGATATATTTCAAAAAAATTTTAAATAGGATACTCAAGTAGTCAAAGCATACTATGCGAGAAAGTTGAAAACTATGAATATCATGAATGTGGAGTCTCATTTCAATATTGTTTCTATGATAGGAATCGAGTCTTTTGATTTTTTTTAGGGGCATTAGTATCGACTTTTTATGGGAAAAACCTTCGGGGTTTTAACCATTTGGGGAGTGGAATAAGCTTGAGAATATACACCCCCACTGTGAGGAATGTGGACCAATTATGATGCATATATTTTCATATTCTGTTTGGCTATATTACGTTTTTGTAACTATCACTCTTCATCTACTTGCATCCCCGGGTTTTGGGGGATTTGGGGTGCGACAAGTTTATGGCATAGTGATATTTTAGGAGTGTTGGACAAATAAGTTTAATAAAATATTTTCAATGCAAGGAACAATTAAATTTATTTATTTTTAGAAAAATGGAATAAATTTTTTAGTTAATTTTAATTTATTCTTAATTATTTTATATTTAATATTGTTTTGAGCAATTTTATTATGGTAATATTTTTTAATAAAATAACATAATTTAATAAGCTTTATTTTTCCAGAAAGTTTAAATTGATGGAATTTAGAGATAAATTAATTATTTAAAAAATTTAAATTCATGGGACACATGCCAATTAATTTTGCAAATATTTGTCAAAAATAGACAAAAAATAGTTGAAAGAACAACTTTTATATCTCCAATATATATAAATATTTATTTTTTTAATTATAATTTTCATCATTTTGTACCCGAGTTGGTTTTGATATATTTTTATATGTTTCCAATAGTTAGTTTAAAGAAATTCTTTTATGGTAATATTTACAAATGAAATAATTTCTTTTCAATAATTTTTTTTTGCAAAATTTTACCAAAAGTAAATATTTTTGCCAAAGAAATATTATTATTATTATTTATTTATTTATTTATTTTTTTTGGAAAAAATGTTTACTTTTGGTAAATTTTATTATGATAAATTTTTTATGCCAAAATATATAGCAGTTAGAGCAAAAATAATTGTATTATATTATATATATGTATGTATGAATGAATGCATGTATATACTTCAACTATTTTCCCATTTGATAAGGATGGAGGTAATGTATTTTTCAAAAATAAGTAGTGATAGATTGATAAGTTAAAATAGATAAGTATATAGCAATTTTCGCTGGAGGGTAATTGATTTTTTTCTTAAACATCAAAACAAAATAGATAAATTCATGCATATAGTTATCCAAAAAGATTAAGATATTAAATTAGTTAGATTTTGAAAAATATTATAGTAGATTAAATTATATGATATATTTTATATATATATTAACGTGGTTCCAATAGAAATATTTTATTTCCTAAATTTTTATTACTAAATTGATGGTACATGTGTCAAAAGCATTTGCAAACGCTAACCAAAAAACTATCCATCCACATTTTATAATTAAAACGAAAGTAGATGAAAATTCAACTTTTATATTAATAAGATATAGTGATTTTATAATAACGTTGTATAATTGTAAATGAGTTTTAGAATTATAAATTATATTTAATATGTTATTCATATTTTTATTTTTTTTAAAATTGTTGATTAATTATACAAATTTTAATATGGAACTAAAACTATCGATTTCTGATTTGCAAGTTACATAATTGCAAATAATCACAATTATAATTCAAATAGTAAGAATCAAATTGGTTGATTGCGAGAATGATGAAGCTTAGTAATTATAAGTTGAAGCACAATACAATTAAAAGTTGAGGTAAAAAATATTATTTTTTGCTAAAGATCATAATAGTTGTAGAATAATTGATTGTTTATGTTAAAATAATAGTGCTGCAATTTATTGAATTTTTGTCTCTGTAATAAAAATTATTTTTTTATCATAAACATTTTTAGTGTTTTGATTTTTAAATTTTCAAATTCTGAATACCGTAATTACTTTTATAGATTATAATAAAATTTCTCAATCATTTATAGGGAAATTACTAATACGATTTGAATTATGATTGCAAATAAGTAATTAAAATTTTATTTTTATTTTTTCCATAAAATTATGAGAAAAGTAAACTTATACTAAGTTTTAATCACAAATATTGCTATCGGAGTTTAAATGTGTGAATAAAATAAAGTGTTTCATTATATAAGAAGAAATAATTTTTTTTTTCATAAAATGAAACTTTATATTAAAATATGTAGTAAAACACATCTACTTACCACTTAATATCTTAAAAAATGTCACGTATAATGCGTGTGATATCCATATAATATACATAAAAAGATAAGAATATATGTTTTTAATTTCAATACCTTTTGCTATATTTATTTGGGACAAATTTATAAACTCATAACTCATTTAATATTTTTGAATTTATTTAATAATTTATTTGTTAAAATATTGAGTTTTCGGTTAGGTACAATCCGTGTAAGAATCGGACCAATTTTTAGGTATAAGAAGTGTAGCTAAGCGCTTATTTATATTGTTGGTATCTAACTCTTATGTATCTTCAAAAGCGCCAGTACTTGTATAAATAATGAAGGGTAAATTACAATTTGCCCCATTGGTTTTCTAAAATTACACTTTACTCCTCGCTTTTAGAAATTACACTTTACCTTAAAAGTTTAATAAAATACTTTATTTCCCCTTTCCTATTCCAAATCTCCGCTATCTAAAATATCACTAGATAAGTGATTAAAATAAACTAAGGTAACCAAAAAGAAAGATTATGTATAGTAAATTCATTAGTAAAATTTTTACTTAGGCTTATCTAGTTCTTCTTAAAATTCATATTTGTAAATTGTAAAAATTTGAATGCATGTAAAATTTGATGCCCTATAAATGAAAATTTTCAACTAGATTAAAATGAGAAAGAAAAATGAACTCACAAACAAGCTCAAAATTAAAAGTTCATAAATAAAAAAATTTATTTACTAACATATTAATTATTTGAAAAAATAATTATTTCTTAGATTTTTTTATCCTTTTTTTCTTTGTTCCTTTATTCTCTCTTTTTGAATGATTGAGAGGATTTTCGGAATATCATATGTATTAATATAGTTTTAGTCAAATTGGGGGCAAATTGTAATTTCATAAACCTCAGGAGGTAAACTGAAATTGTCAGAAAACTCGCGGGGGCAAAGGGTGAATCATAAAAGTTTGGGAGGGTTATATTATTTGCGGAGACGGGTAGGTTCAACACCTACATCCTTGACCAAACATATCTTCTACACCTTTTCTTTCGTTTTCGGTTTTTGGGTTGTAAAATATATTTTGTTGTGGATTTTCCTTATTATTTCTGCATCTTAAAATAAGAAATTCGACTAGTACTGGCGGTTAATTTCGATTGCCGTGTAGGGTTTATAATATTTTTGGTGACTGCCAAGTTGTTTATATTTTTATATGTAGATTTTGGGGGATCTATTCTCTCAATCAGTGACACATCTTGTGAATTAGGCTAATACGAAAAATTAATGCAAAAAAAAAAAAAGAGATTTACTAACTCAATTCGTCAACAACTGGTCGCCCGCCATTAAAAGCTTTTCTTGTGAGATGTATCAAATTATAGAATGAGATGTATTGATAGTAGGGATGTAATATAAAAATATAAACTGCTGAAAGCATTTCCAAAAATATTCTCGGCTATGGATTATGATATACAGTATATTCAGGTTGCACAACCCCGATAATATACCAAATCCCCTAACTAAACATGGGAAAATTAATTTTGGGGTGGCAAAAACAAATTAGGTGAAGACTACTATAGATACGCATATCCGAAAATTTATTGGGTTTTCTCTGCAGACTACTTACCAAACAGTCAAACAAACAAACTAGCACATATTTGAATGAAAACCGTTACATTCATTATCCCAGAGTATATAAATACAGCACCAACTAAAATACCAAATATTCATCTACATTTCGTTTCAAGAGGAAAGAAAGTTTGGCCGAAAGCGAGAGAGATGCTTGTGACAAAAGTAGCCACCCTTGAGAAGCACTTTGGAAGCACCCATATGTTTCGGCTTCTAATTTTGCTACTAATTGCTGTGCAAATGGCCTTCGGTGGCCAACGTGTGAGGTTCTTGCCCGGTTACGAAGGCGAGCTTCCCTTCAAACTTGAAACCGGGTATACAAATTTAAGTAGTATTGACAATGATATATACATATAAAATCGTTCACAAAAGTTGTATACATATTTATGTGGTTACATCATGTATGTACGTTGATGTTCTTTTTAAAAGCAGAAGTAAGTTACCTGATGTAACTTCATACACGTTCTGATAGTTTTAATATGTGATTGTTAGTACATTTTTTTTTCTTTTTTTGTTTTGTTTTAAAACTTATTATTCGTGTGTGGTGCTTGCATTGAAGCAAAGAAGCTGCGTCAATGTAGTTCCTGCATCTAAAAACGGACGAACTTCCAAAATTTGCCAACAATTTTGGAACAATTTTTTTTTTTTATGTGCTAGCAAAATCTGGATCCTATGTTTTCAATGCACTGCTTGGTGAAATGAAGTACTTCGCAACTTAGTCGTAGTAGAAACTTTTATCCCCACCAAAAATTTATCTCTCAGCGTGGAAAGAAAAAGTGCTATACTATAAAAAAAAAAAAGAAAAAAAAGAAAAAACCTTAAGAAGCCATGGGCTCGAATAATAAACGAATCCATGTCTCATGAAAATAGCACGGATTAAATTGTTATAGCTATGCAGAACAAAATGAAACTCAACTATGTACTATGATTTATATCTCTACAGATACATAAAAGTGGACGACTCGGAGTTGTTCTACTACTTCATTGAGTCTCAAGGGAACCCGAAAGAAGACCCGATTCTCCTTTGGCTCAGTGGTGGCCCTGGCTGTTCTTCGTTCAATGGAATTGTTTACGAAAATGGTACACAACTTTCCCAAGCTAGCTTTTGCTTCTTCTTCTTCTTCTTAGAGTAATCAGAGAACGATTTCTAATCTTTGAGAGATAAAGTTAATACTGCTAAAACACAGGGATGAGCCCCCTTTATGTAAAGTATAAGATTTCTAACTATGTAAAAAATATACATTATAAATTTAATTTTAAAATTATAAATAAAAAAATTATACTAAAAATTTTAGATCACAAAAATTACATTGTGCCGCTTAGCAAATCTTAGTCTAAGAAACAATATTTTAGCAATTCATAACTTAAAAAAAAAAAGTAGTACCTTATAAAAATCCGAAATCATTGTATTTAAATTTAACGGCCAAAAATCAAGCAATAGCATACCACATCTCATACTAAGCTGCTCCAATCCTGCACCCGAACTACTGCACTCTAAAACTTGTTAGTTTCCATTTTTGTTTTCTGGTGGTTTCGGCCTTCCTTTTACCCAAATCCAATGAATAAATAAAAACTAGTTTTGTATTTTTGTTCCCAACACTGAATACGTTGTCAGGTACCTTCCTGTGTCATACGTATTGTGCATTGGTTGTAACTTTCGTACAAGAATGAATTTGATCATCTCATTTTGCCAACAAGCGCCTACACAGTGCTCACGTGGCATGCACAAGTGGAGGATTTAACCTGCTACTGGCTATAGTAACTTCTCTCTCACGCCATAATCTCCATCACCGGAGCTGTCATTTCCGCCGCTGTTGCCGGAGCTCAGCCAATAGACACTGTCGGAGCTCCATACGCCACCAGTGACGACCTGCGCCGACTGCCGATCAGTTATCACCGGCCACTGCAACTCCGGCCTACCACGACGGCCACCAGAGCGGCGGCTCATCTCCTCAGGTTACCAAGCCGCGCAACCGTTGTCCCTGCCTACTTGATTTGGGGCAAAATTCTGGAATTCATAATAGTGGTCCTCTAGTTTGAATTTATCCCATTGTTCCCCCCCTTATATTAACATTACACAATTTAACCCACAAGAGATCCAATGTTCACATTCAAGTCCGTGGGTATCATTCTTGATAAACTTCATCTAGATTTTGGCCTCGTTATTATCAAATACATGTACCATGTGACAAATTAGCATAAAAACGAAATATAGCAAACTTATTAACAGCATACATGATACATTAGATACTTTATCATATAAATATCCATAAATTGTATAGTACATGAGACAAGTTATATGTAACACTGTACATGACAATCTAATTCTATTCTAAAAGTGTAAATACCTTCTAAAATCTTCTTTGTTTTACAATCTAAAAATACCCCTCACTATTATAAAATTACAACTATTTTAGTTAATGATTTAAACTAAAGAATGATAATAGTGTATTTAACAAAATATATATTACCATTTACTTAAATATACAATTTTAAAAGATATTGTATTTAGGATAATTATAGCAGTGGTGCCCATAGTTTCAACAATAATTCTATTTGGTCTCCATAATTTTACTTACAACAGTAATAGTTTTCAGAGTTTGGAAAATTGACAAATTAGACACTCAAAATTGAAGAAAAACAACACATTTAGTACATTTTATAGTTTTTGCTCATATTTTAAATCCTATAATATTCAAAATGAAAGACAATATTAACATTAAATCTAACTCTATTCTAAAATTGTTAAGATCTCTAAAATTTTCTCTATTTTACAATTAAAAAATACACATCTCAGATACCGGACTATATTTAAAATATATATTACAATTTATCAAAAGATCCTATTTTAAAAGATACCGGACTATGGATAATTATAGCAATGGTACCCATAGTTTCAATAATAATTCTATTT
>MKEJ01035819.1:0-16816 GCA_001753735.1 Embelia ribes
AAAAAAAAAAAAAAGTCTTACATGTAATGGCCTTTGTAATTTGGCGTTTTCCAATCTATCTAAATTCAAAATGGCAGCAAAAATCTATAACAAAACGGCAGAGACAAACTGAAGACAGTCAACAAACCCTCCGCAAAATCATTTACCGGCCAAACGAAAATCGCCGACGTGGCCAATGAGAAGACTCCCCCGCCACACTCCGACCCGTTTCCAATGGAGCCCCGGGCCGACCCGACCCGAACTTCTCGACCTAATCTGCGGTCACCTCACCGCCAACCAAATCTCAACCGTTGAATCTCTCCTTGCCCCTCTCTCCGAAGACCTCCTCGTCTCCGTCCTCTCTAAACTCCGCCAAAACCCCACCGCCTGCCTAAACTTCTTCAAATTATCCCAAAAACACCCAAATTACAAACCCAATATAAGACCCTATTGTTACGTTGTCCATATTTTATCCAGGGCCCGAATGTTCAATGATACGAGGTTGTACCTTAACGAGCTCGTAAACCTATGTCGAAACGACCACACTGGTTTTGTGATTTGGGATGAGTTGGTTCGGGTTTATCATGAATTTGCGTTCTCGCTGACTGTTTTCGATATGGTTTTGAAGGTCTATGTGAAGAGGGGGTTTGTGAAGAATGCGCTCCATGTGTTCGATGAAATGTGTGAGTGGGGCCGGAGACCAAGTTTGCAGTCGTGTAATAGCTTGTTGTGTGGGTTGGTAAAGAATAGGGAGTTTTGTAATGTTTTTAGTGTTTATGATCAGATGGGGAGATTTGGGATTGTGCCCGATTTGTATACGTGTACGATTATGGTTGACGCATATTGTAAGGATCGTAGGGTGCGTGAAGGTTTACGATTTTTGGACGAAATGGGAAACTTGGGTTTAGAGCCGAATACTGTGACATACCATTGTTTGATTAATGGGTATGTCGAGTTGAGAGATGTGAAAGGGGTGGAAGGGGTGTTGGAGTTGATGGATCGGAGAGAAATTAAGATGAATGGCATTACGTATACGTTGTTGATTAAAAGTTATTGTAGACTTAGTAAGATGGATAAAGCAGAGAAAGTGCTACAAGCCATGAAAGTGAAACAATTGTTCACCTTGGATGAGCATGCTTATGGTGTTTTGATTGGCGGTTACTGTAGATGTGGTAATATATATGATGCGTTGAGGATCATGGATGAGATGATGGGATCGGGTATAAAGATTAGTTTGTTTATTTGCAATTTGATCATCAACGGGTATTGCAAACTTGGACGAGTTCATGAAGCAGAAAAATTTGTGATAAACATGTATAGCTGGAAGTTAAAGCCAGATTCTTATAGCTATAATACTCTTGTAGATGGTTTTTGCAGGATAGGTCTTACTCATGAAGCTTTTCGTATATGTGACAAAATGATGGTTGATTTTATTAGACCATCTGTTTTAACTTATAATACCCTCTTGAAAGGATTTTGTAGAGAGGGGTCATTTGATGATGCTTTACACCTTTGGCGCTTGATGCTGGAGAGAGGAGTGCCTTTGAATGAGTGTAGCTATGATATCATGCTCAATGCTTTGTTCAAGATGAATAACTTTGAAAGCGCACTGAATTTTTGGAAACATGTTTTGGCGAGAGGATTTGCTACTAAGGTCATTTTTCAGACCATGATAAATGGTTTAAGCAATATGGGAAAAATCGAGGAGGCAGAGGTGGTTTTGGAGAAGATGAAGGAGCTGTAATTTTTGTTTGATCATATAACCTATACGAACTCGAGTGATGGAAACCGTAGAGTTAAAACAAAGGTAAATCATTTGCTATTTTTTGCTCTGATGCCTTTTCTTAAATCCATCAAAGGTGTTGTTTTCTGGATCAGAAGATAATTATTTGCTTATTTACGTTTGTAGGTCCCAGGCACTCTTAATAGATAGCTGTTCTTTCCTTCTGTTCTACTGCTTTTGGGTAGGATTACTATCTGGGCTTGTTTTGACTATGACCTACTCGGCATGTATAATTTTCTTTTAAATCATATTTTTCTTCGACAGACCTTTGCACTAATAATAACGTTTGGATTTATTAAGTAAAACTATTCGTGCTCTTTTATTACGTGACTTAATAACTTAAGAAGGGAATACATACACATGAGATTTTCGAGTTGGATAATTTCTGTTTTTCATTTGGAATGGACGAACTATAAACATTTGGCTTTTTTAAACTTACAGAGTTCTAAATTACTTTTTTTTTTCTTCGAATTTTGAGATTTTGAACTTTTGTGCTCTTCTTATTACCAGGTACCATAATGCTGTTGGGTCTTTGGTTGCCAACTGCTGAGGAAATGGCTTAGCAGTTCAGATGCCTTTCCAGTTCATAAACATGTAGCCACAATTTGGGAAAGTCTCACGCTTGGACTTGTTTAGGTGGTTGGTGATTTGCTTTCTTTTCTATTACTTGAGCAGGTTGGCTCTTTTAAAGTCTAAACTTCCATCACTTTGCATGTTAGTGGTAATATGTTCATGAATCAGCATAAAGATGCTGCCTCAATGTTCATAAAATTTATGTGGCAAGATTGCCTTTCAAATTGCATCTGGACTTTTGTAGACAGCCCAGTACATAAAGCACCTGCACCATAAGTCGTAATGGAGGTTTGCATGACTCTAATCTATAGAAATTCAAGTTAGAGCTTTAAACACCACTAATATCAATTTCAAGCGAAGTTGAACGTGGAACAATTATGATAATTAAATGCCATGTAAACAACAAACCATATCCATACATTTGGACTTTTGTAATTTTTTTTAAATAGATCACACCTAGAAAAATTGTTACAACTAAGATATGAGAGCTCTATGAGAACCAGGATTACCAAAGTTGGCAGTGAGTGCCTCATCAGTTAGATACTTCCATCATCTAGAGTGCACATCCAGGATTTATTTCTGCCATTTATGCTACCGGGTATAAGTTTCATTGGCACTAGATTTCTTAGCGTATGACTTAAAGTGGTACTTGTGCCACAGCTTGCATAAGCTCGAGATCAATTGCAAGTTCATTCAGCAGGTGTTAATTTCGCGCACACTTAAGTGACAAACCTATTTGTGCAGAATGTAAAAGATTAGAAGAATCCTTTGGGCATTTGATTTGCACGCTAATTTGTCAATGCTCTTAAGCTGCAAAACCTTTATTTTGTTAAGTTTACTTAAAATATTCATCTCAACTGTTCTCTCATAGCAAATTTGCTTATTTTTGTTCCTTATTGAATTTGGATACATATAGACTAGTTGCATGCAAGAATATTTTGACTTATATCTAATATAGGCCTCCACACTAGCTGCGAAGTTATTGGTACAGCTTAAACAAAATTACTAAGTAAAACATTCTTATATGAAAAGCAAGAAATTCCTAAATTGACACGCTATTAGGAATTCCCTTTCCTGTAAGACCAACTTCACTGCTTGGATATAGCAAAGTGTAGGGCATCTTGGCTGGTCCAACCCTGTTCCTCCATCTCTCATTAGTGTTCATCCTCGTTATTCCATCCTCGATTTCTGCTAGTTTCTTGCCAAATCTCTTGAAGGCTTGTAATGGTTCTTTGTCTCTTGTCCACTCAGGAGTGTCTCTTTGTCCAAGGAAAACCTCATCAGAAGAGTGCTTTGACAAAATCTCAATGAGGGTAATGCCTAAAACACTCTGAAGCTGTGCAGTGACTGTTTTCAGGAAAGCTTTTTCAGGGTTTGACTGCAGCTCATCATGTTCAGGAGTGCCTTTTTCAGGGATAAATCTGCGGCTCATGGCTGGACGATTTGGAAGGTAACCTCCATATGGGTATTGTCCGAAATTAATAGCTGCATGGAGGGCAGAAGCCACCCATATGATGATTGTGCATGAATCTATTAACTCTTTTCTAGTTTGCATTTCTGGCCACCAGGGCTCATCTTTCTTATCACCGTGGCCAACTTCTCTAAGTTCTTTCCACCATCGCTGGAGTTCAGAATCTTGTTGAACCAATTCGTCGGTCTTATAGTAGGATGAGCAGTAGTCCTCAACCCATGTTTTGATTGCTGACCAGATCTCAAGCCCATCAACAGCATAAGGATAGTCCTCTATTAGTAGGCATACCCCGTGTGGAGATTTTGAGTCTTCCATTGCCACCCCTCTGCAGAAGAGCAAAAGGTTTCATCATTGATCCGCGTTAAAGAAAAATAATGTAGCTTGTGCTTTTTATTTTTGTTTGTCTCTGTACTTATTTTTAAATTTCAGACCTCTGGGTAAATGACATGTCAGGCTAAAGACGATTGTTAGTGTATAAATAAAAAATGAAAAGTTTTAATTTTTATTTTTATTTTTTTTTTCTGGTTGATCATATAAATTGAATCACGCATAAGGACCATAAAGCTACACAGACATCATAATAGGTAGGGGTGGGCAAAACCAAACCGGAACCGGTTTTTGAGTCGAACCGAAACCGTTCGGTTTTGGTTTTGGGCGTAACGGTTTGGTTTATAAGTATAAAAAAAGTTCGGTTTTTCGGTTCGATTTCGGTTCGGATTCGGTTTAAGAAAAAATAGTTTGGTTTGTTCGGTTCAATGCTAACGGGTTCGGTTCGGAACCGATTAAACTGGTTGAACACCGTGGGTGGGCATTGATTCGGTGAACCGACTTACGGTACCAAACCGAATCCAGTTCGATTAAAATATATTTTTGGTTTGTTTAGTTTGTTCGGTTTTTCGGTTCGGTTTGCAACTAGTATTTGGTTTGGTTTCGGTTCAAGAAAAAATAATCAAATTTGTTCGGTTCAATGTTAACCGGTTTGGTTTTGGTTTGGTTAAACCGAGTGAACACCCCTAATAATAGGAGTACAAAAGGACGGTTTTTTGATCATTTATTGATATGATTTGTCAGTAGATTATGTTTAACTTTCTGTGATGGAAGAAGAGGTCAATAATTGTTCTAGATCCATTTGTGATGGAAAACAGGTGCATGTGATTATTCATTTCATCAATAACATGATGAAGGCTTAATTCTAGCGTTTGTATGGTAAAACAGCCTGGGAAATTCCGGCTCTGTTTGGGTTCTATTACACTTTCACTGTACGTGAGTATCCATTAAGAGGTTGACTTGAGACCTACTCGTGTTGTTAAAGAACCCAAGTAGAGTTTGATTTTAGAGCTTGTTTATATCTCTAGTGTCCAGCTTGCTACGAGGAAACCTTATTCTTTGAAATGATTATTCAAATGAGAAATTGCCTGAAGTTACAATTTTAACACTTACCTCTTGATAAGATCGGCAGGGAGGGCTTGATCTGTAAAAACCCAGTCTTTGTAAGCGACGGCTGACATTTCCATGGCATATTTAGATGGAAAAACTGTTTTCTCAAGTAGACCACCTGCATTAATGAGGGTCTGCCTAGCGAGCGCATTTATGTTCATTGTATCGCGAAAGTGAGGATGCAAAAGCTTGTTAATTGGGTGAAGGACACTGAGATTTCTATTTGTTGCTATAATGAATGGCTCAATCACTGCGTGAGTGTGCAACCTGTGACCACAATCAAAGGTATGTAAAACCGTTACAAGTTGTGTACTTTAAACTGCCTATGAAAAGAGGTAGTTGTGTTGAAGATTCATATTTCGTACCAGTGGCATATCAGTTGATGATAGCCAGAGTCATTAACTGCTACATATGCTTTTGCCAATTGCCAAAGGGTGCCCTCTGCACCATTTTCTGCCGGAGTGTATACTTCACTGACTTCTTCTAATTGATCTTCCTCTGGGCGCACTAAGCACAGTTCGATTGCCAAAGGCTTAAGAGTTTCGTCTTTTTTCAGGAAGAGGAGTGTCCTTGTCGCGTATGTCTTTGTCGAGGTCGAGTTTATTTTACTCAAGTATGGCATCAGGATATCATGGTAATCTAATACGTATAATTTATTCTTCTCAAGTGCCTGTTGAAGAGAGAATCTTGATCTTAACTATGTTCTCTGTCACGGCATTGTTTATGTTTATTTATTTTAGCATAGATAATGAAATAATGTGAAAAGTACCTCATATATAGTTAAGCCCTCCAAGTTTTTCTCTATGCTATTTTTGGTCTTTGAATCAGCCTCATTGTTGTACACTGCAGGATTTAGCTTGCTTTTTGCAGGAAAACTCTGCAGATGACAGTCATTAAGTTTCAAATAATTGAATGAAAGATGTTAATCTTCGGAACTTGATTTGCTGATAGTTATTACAACTTGAAAGTTTATCATACACACTTGTAATTTTAAATTTAGCTTACTTGCAGACGGCAAATGACAACGGGGTTCACTCCAGCCAGCATTTCTCTTGCAAACTCTTCGTCTGTCCTCCATGCAGTTTTATCCTCTGCATCAGAAGAATCATAATTTTAAAGAAAAACTTAGGCCGCTGAAAATTTTGGCACACTGTAATCAATAGGTTATTAATCTTTAATTCAGTAAAACATAAGCCCTAGGTTTGGCGCTCACCTTTTTGAAGGGAGTGTGAGGAGCAAAACCATTTATAACTATTAATTTTTATTGGTATCTAAACTAACACATTTTCCTTTTTATCAAGTAGTTCTTTGTTTCTCCATCCTACCATTGAACCAAAGTGGCTGGTCTTAGTAGAAAATAGTCTGTTGGAGATGCCCTACAATACCTTTAATCACTTGTGGCGTTGGAAAGTGAAAAGCTCGTTGACCATCACCTCGAAGGCATTCCCTGAGTGTCTCAAAGGGAATCTCTTTCCTAATGCTTTCAAGTAAAGGGAACTCGGGGAGCTTCATTCCACCTTCATAGAGTTTAAGGATATCTTCAAGACTGTCAAATTCTGTTGGGGTTTTGTCAAATAGAGCTTCAAACTCAGGAAGAAGGAACTGAAACGCAGCTTTTAGCCCGTAAACTACTGCATCTGAAAACTTCAAGTGACTGAACCGTTCATCTCTTGGGACATATATGTTTATGCCTTGGAGAAGTGGGAGCCTGCTTTCATATCTGTGATCTACAAAGAAGAGTTGGGGGGAACCTTTTATTACTTTTATCTTATAAGTTTCTCAATTACTTAAGTTATGGCTCAAATGCTGCTTGCACTATTTCTAACACAAGTATTACTCGAGAAGTTCGGCTGGTTGCAACTCCTTTCTGCCAGCAGATTAAATAATAGTTGCCGAAATAAAAAATTGAAACGGGCATCGTCTTGGGAAACAGAAACGTGAAATGAACCTTTAAAAATATAGGAAAAATGGGATATGAACCTACAATAATATTGATAATATATATGAAAATGGTCATATATTATCAAGTAAAATATTTTTACTAATATGCAAATAATATTTTCATCACATAAAAATAACTAAAAATTAATTATTTAATTTATTTTTGTAAGTTTCCTAATATTATAAAAATGTTTTGGAAACAATTTTCCTCTACAAGTTTCGGAAGTAGAGTTTCCATTTGGAAACGGTTTCCGGGGGAAGTGAGATTCTCACGTCAAACCGAGTTTTCTGGTAATTATGGGTTAAATTAAATTACTAGATACTAGAAGAAGGGCAACTTTAGCAAACAGATCCTAACCTGTTTGTGCAGGTGGTCGCCCTGTCCTTCCTCTACGTGGATATGGGTACTCAGTAGACCCTCCAAGTATAGGCCGGGTGTGGTCTGTTCCCTTATGAGGTTCACACAAATCATTATAAACTTCGTAGTCGTAGACACGATCCCATTCCTCAAGCTTTCCAGTTCCATTTCCTCTCAGGGTTTGTAGTTCTTCTTCTCTATAGTAACATAGTGGAGCTGGTGTTTCACTTGGAAGATATGTCTAGAACAAAGAATCGAGGTTTTGCTACTTCAGTTAAAAGTTAACTTCATGGTTTTGTCCCCTAAATGGCACAAGTGGATGGCACATACTTTTACTAATGAACTAGGGAGAAGAACTTAAAATGGAAATGATGCAAGTACCTGATTGGCAAAGAATACCCTGTCTTTCTTGTAACACTCGTGTGGGTAAACCCAAGAATTACAGACAAAGTGAACCCTTCCTTGATTCGGTAGTTCTTCGAGGGTCAGGGTCTTAAGGTAGAATTCGTTGTGGTGAAAATTCTTTATCACGAAAGCCCCGGGAACCCCTATTTCTTCTTCCCATTCGAATGTAACATTGAATGTTACATCGGCAGCTGTTAGAGGGGTGATCTTAGTAATCCAGTCCTCCAAATATGCTGTCTTTCCTACTTTTCCTTTGAAGTTTCTTTCTACAAAGCAAAAAGAGTTGTGAATCAGATTTGTACTTCATTTCATTTTAATTATACAGAAATTTATCAGAAGTTTGTAGATTTTTTATGATGAGACCAATTATATTTCTCTGTTCCATTAGAGGTTTGTCCAAGGTAACTGAGTTTATTGACTGTTAGTGACTTCGAAAGTGGTCCGATTAATTTTCTTTACTCTTTCGGTTCTCATGCTGCTTTAACCTTTTTTATTCCTTCTATTTTTAATCCCCAAATATATCTCGTGTCAAGTATTTGAAGTCCCAAGGGGAACGGCCAACTGGAAGAAGGTACTAGCGTATGGTAAACCTGGAGGCGTCAAACTACCACAGAGGATAGAAATACAACATCAACGGTCAACTTGCACAATCTCTTTTGGGAGTGCGAAAGGTGAAACCCATCCATCATTCATAATTTCAGAATTATATTGTCCTCAAAATTCTCATCATCATCATCATCGTTATACAAGTCTTAAATCCCAATAAATTGGGATATACTGAATGAAACTAAAACAAGATATCATGTCGGATCGGATCGGTAGCATGAAAATTTAGGCGCTACTCATTCTTATCTAAAGTAATTTGCTCATTTATTTCTGTAATACAAATGTCCTTTTGTATCACTCAAATTCATGTAGTAAGTGGTGGACCTCTAACTTTAAATTTCTAATTTTGGGGATTGAATAACAGAGAGCTTACCGGAGTCACCATTAACAGCACTGATGAGCTGCAAGGAGACCTTATGCCCGAGTATCTCATCAAACTTATCGACAACTGACGCTTTAAGGTCATTGAAATCCATGAGATTCTTCTTCATCAGCAACACGATTCCCTTGATCTTGTTCATCTCAGGTTCTCCAACTCTCATCCTCTTATTTCCGTTTTCATCACTGATTGGATCCATCTTCTTCTCTCACTACTTTTAGCCAATAATTTGTGCAAGTAATATGAGAGAAGAGAGTGTTTTTAGATGGCAATCCTTTTAATATGGTTGGTATTATTTATAGAGAAATTTTTTAACCATGGCTAGTAATATGAGAGAAGATTCAATTGTTCTCATAGGAAGATGCGCACGTATTTCCTGGAAAAGAGTTCGGAAATAGACCAATAATGTTCTTCTATTGGCTGTTAGCACATAAGAAGAGTGATATTTTTTACCATTTTGTGCAACATGCATGCATTGGTAGACTCGGTTAATTAAATTTTTAATTCCTGAATTGATTCTTTAGTCCTTTCCACACTTTTTGTCTCGGTGAGTGGAGAGCTACAAAGTTCCATATTACCCTTTTCAAATCATGTTTATTATATATATATATATATATATATAGTAGATACATACATATGTGTGGTGGTACGAAGGCAAGCGTTTATACAACATATGTTCTCACACAAATTTTGAAATGTATTGTCGAAACTATTAGATTTGTACTGAAATCCGAAAGCTAAAGTATTCGACACTTATATAAATATATATATATATATATATATATAGTAGATACATGCATATGTGTGGTGCCGTGAAGGCAAACGTTTATACAACATATGTTCTCACACAAATTTTGAAATGTATTGTCTAAACTATTAGATTTGTACTGAAATCCGAAAGCTAAAGCATTTGACATTGATCTAACCATTGGATCAGTCTATATATGACATGATGGTGTAGAGTAAATGTGTCTAAATTTGTGTCCCGTTCTATATATATATATATATATAAAAGAAACTATTTTGCTCATAAGTAAGGCTTGCAGAATAATATGCCAATATTAGTTAGATTTACAAATAATGTTGTGAGAGGTTTTAGTTTATATAGCATTTTCCATATGGTCATATGGATAATAATAAACGTAGTCAGATTTGGGTTTAGAGAGAGTGGGAGAAACAGATTTAGATAAATTGGTTAGGTGAACTTAGCAGGAGGCTCAACTTCGAGGATGTTTGAATGGTTGGTAGAAATTGTTTACGCGAGTGGAAAATAAATCGGAGGAATACAAGTGAGTAATGTGAACATAACTTTTGTAATCTATACATAAAAAATGGGTCCCATTTTCTAGTAATGTAGTCAATATAGCTGTCTCACCAAATACTTTATGTGTGAACGCTAATCTATAACGAACATAAAAAAAATTGTTTCCACTCTCTGGAGCAAATCTCTGGTTGCTTCTGTTTTTATGTTACAGAATGGAAAATTTTACATTTATGAAAAAAAAACTGTGATATAATATGTTGTTTTTTTGAAAAAAAAAATATTGTCATTATATTGTACAAAAAAATTACTATATTTTGACACAAATTATCATAATTTTTAAAACGAATTACTTTTTTCTCACATATTAGACCTTTGTAAAAAATGGAACGTGATAAGAATAGGAAAAATGGACCTGAGAGGGAATACATTCTGTTGCCTTTTCATTTCTGCTTTAATGTTTCTATTTGTTTAATCCAAAAATAAGATTCTCCTCATATTTAAGCAAAAGAAATTCCATGAAAGAAGTTAAATATCAGTTGACTTTAAGCAATTCTTTTTCTTTTTGTTTCTTTTGTTATATTTTTATTGGTATAGTATTCGGTCAACCCTTGACATATTCCAAGTAAACCTTGTACCGGCATGCTAATCCAGTAATTCTTGTGCCATAAGAAATTTCCAAGACCCAAAAAATATTGGAATTTATATGTTGTGAACTTGAGCAAGTTACTTTTTTCCAATTAAAAGATTTACTGCGTTGCAGGTTAGACGTACCCTAAAAACTGTTACTAGTCTATTTTGATTTTATGGCCACTGAAAATCTTACTAGCCCTTCTCCGGAGCCGCTTCAACTGACGCGATGATGTGGCTCCCTCCAGGACCGGGTTAGAACTAAGAAACACTTAAGCCCCCTTATTGCAAATTCTATTACTTCTATTGCTTCAGCTCATTGTTATCAAAATGGAAAACAGATGCAAAAAATGCCGTCTCACTAAATACTTTTTGAGCATTTACATCAAAATTTTTAAATAGATTTTTTAAAATACAAAAAAAAAAAAAAGAGTTTCATCACTATTTTATTGAATCTCTATTTCTTATCATCTACACCAGATTATTTATCACATTCTCTACTATATTAAAATACTATTTTCATATATTTAATCATTTCACAATTAAAATTCCACGCATAACAATACATTCATAATTGGGAAATATTATTTGTTTAATTATGTGTTAATAAAAACATTATTATTTCTTAGATTTAAATGTATAATTTTATTTTATTTATTAATTCATTATATTAAATAAAAAATATAAATAATTTTTTTCTAACACTACATGTTTGCCACCTCGACACTGTTTCGGTCATGTATCTACTTCTCCTACGTAAAATCAGTGACGACTGCTGTTAAGTTCCCGTGCCGAACTGCACCGAAAATAAAGCTTTCATTTACCTTTTGCCCATATAACGTCGAGTAAATGGATAAACCCTGTTGCAGGTTTCCCGTCTTTCACAGTAAAGCTGTAGGCCTCATTGCTTCATTTTATAAAAATAGTGATACATTGTACTACCAATGTCATACTCCACCATCAATGAAAATGATATGGTCTTCGACTCGTGCATTTTACATTACTACTCAAGTTATGCATAATCTTCATGAAATGAATAACATGTTAACAATGAACTACAAGAATCATATATAAATGATAAGCTGCAATTTCAATAACATGTGAATTTTAACTACGCAAGTTAAATAAATCATGTTATGCTACTACTAACATCTACTCGAAAAACAAATCTCATGAATGTATTAATTTACATCCATTTATGGTATTCTACCAAGTCTACAATTCATGTTAGAATTTATACTACAATCTACAAAAAACACATTCTCCCAAGGGATTGTGTCAATTCCCTTTTTCTACGGTATCATACAAAATTCACATACGACAAATTTTCATATTTAAATTAAAGCTTATTGTCTACCGTACCTACAAAGATGATAAAAGCCCTCCCGAGACTTTCTACACAAAAACCCTAAATTCTCCTCTTATTCGCTCCACAATTTGATCTAGCAAACGAAATCAAATCGTTAAACTCTAAGATATAAAGATGATCTATTCCTCATAAGGAAGAAGAATATCAAATAAAATTTCACGTACGAAAGATGTACGGAAGTCGAGACAAATCAAATGGAAAGGGATGGAAGAGAAACTAACATAGAAACAATCTTCTCGTTGTGAGGGTGAAGAAAATCTACTTTTTAATAGTATCCGAGCACCGAGGCTTGATGATTTAAAGGAAAGAAGAGTGGAAACGTTTTATCACCAAACCACACACACTCTCTCATCTCTTTTGAAATTGGGGGGAAATAAGGGAGACAAGATGGGACAAGTGGTTAAAAAGCACCTTTTCACACACTGAGACATTCGGAGACACGTTCGACGCCTCCAACTCAATTGTCCGATGCATGTCCTCCAAGACAGACACGCTGACAGATACCCTCCGGACACAGGGAAAATACTTAGAAAAATTTCAAACTTTTCTCCAAGAAGTAAGGTTCTAAAGTGGTTTATCGGATGCCTTGTCCAATGCATACTATCCGTCGGATACCCTTCTGACAAAGCAGAATCTGATACTTTTGACTAATGTCCACTTCCCTTTTTATAAATTTTAAATGTGTAAAGTGTACCACACATATGCAATACTACTCATATAATTATATTTTTCTACTGGGGTGTTACCCGCATCCCGCAAAGGGTGGCTTCCCCCTTGACCCCCACAACCTAACCAGGCAGGTTGTACCCCGTAGTTGTAGCGGCAAAAACTACTATCACGACATATAATACATAATAATAATATTATATCTTATTGTATAATATTATTAAAATGCAAAAAAATTTCTCTGAATTTATGGGATGTTACAAAGCGACTGGGCCATAACATATGTTCTACAAGGCAGTCCTGTGATTTTTATAAAACTGCGAGAGACACTTGTTCTAAATTTCTAGCAAGATGCTAGTTGTGAGTCTTTGTGGGTGTGTGTGAGTACATGTGTGCATTCGCAGGTTCACATTGCATTGCATTTTATTATTATTTTGTGGCATAAATATTATACTTGCAGGCACTGCACAACATCATATATATCATCTTATTTTAGAGACTAACTTGTAAACATAATTTTTTACTTTTGTAGATACTTATACTATAGGTATCAGGGTGACTTTACATCATTGTATATATATTTTTGGCAGATATGTATTTGGATTTTATTTTGATGTATTAGCCTTACATTCATGTTGTATTTATTTGGAGGCCTAGTGAGCTGTATTTATTTTATACATTAGTGGGATTATGTTAGACGTGATGTATTTTTATGTCCGAATAGCTTGTGTATTATATTCCGTTATTGCTCTATTAACCAGATGTCATGTTTAGAGCAAGAACGAACTGTAATATATTTTATCAATGTTCGAGTATGTAACTCGTTATTTTGGGCGTTTACTTTTATTTAACCAAATTGGTTATTTATTTTTTTTCTGCTTACTCTGATATATATGCGAGCATGTTATAAAATATGAGTTTGGCAAGTGACGGCATTAACGTGAATTTTCTATTTTTATTTTCAAAATTAATAAAAAAAAATTCATTTTCTTTTACTTAAGAAAGGAATGCACTCACACTCCGATATTTTTAGCGGGTTCGGGGCTTGCTCCGGATTCTCTAGGAAAATCGGGGCATGACACGACATGAATCCAATGATTGAACATATCACAACACTACATGTAAATTTTCATATCACAATCAATTGCCAAAAGATTCCTAACAAAGACGAAAAATCATGCTATTTCTACTGTAAGAAGCGGAAACGCAGGAAAGGATAATAAAGTAACTGGTGATGCTCAAAGTGAGTGTTTCTTTACTCCTATTTGTACGTGTAAAATCATATCATTCTCAAATGTGTTACCTGATATCTAAAAAAAGTATTTTCATTCAACAGTAGATAACACACATGTTGGAAATTTTTTCAAAGCAAACATAGTGATTGAATTGCATTGTATTGCCTAAAGTATATGAAGACATCATTATCTAAAAGAAGATACTTTTTAAATTCTTATAGTTGCTTTGCATGTCATAATTATATCAAACGGTACATTTGCATAAATATGTTTTCTGTTGAAATACTTGAAGAACATGGACTATTTTTGTAACCGAATAGTTTACTTATTTATTATTATTGTACATGCAGGAAAATTTTCTAGCAAACCTCTCTCAAATTCTTCGAAATGCTATATCCATGGTTGTTAAAATTGTACAATACACGATATGTATTGTATGACACACATCGAATCGCAGCCTCTCTGATACAATCGAGAATATAATGAAATTAAATATAAAAATTATTTGATACAGGAGAGAATCGCACGATAAAGAAAGAGAATCGTATCGTCAGCAATATACGATATTTCTAATTAGATCAGCAATGTGACCGGAGGTCGCAAACATGACTTTCACCCTCTCTATCTCCCACTCAGTCTCTTTCTCTCTGTTTGGTTTTCTAGCTCTTGTCCGGTTTTCTCTCTCTCTCTGGTTTAACTGTGTAGGTAAGTATGTATATAATCGGTGTATTATAATTATTATATAATATTTTTTTTTTTCAAAATTGGGTCGAGGAGGATCATAACCCAATTTAAAAACTTGGTCTTAGAGTTGTGATTTAAAAACTTGGAGACTAGATAGAACTTTAAAGCGCTTTTAAATGTTAGCTTTAGAAACCTTGGAAGTCAAATTGAAAAGTTCCAAAAAAATTTTGGTAAGATTGGACTTGTTCCATGTCATCCTCCTTGAGAACATGGGTATATCTCTATCCTATCTTTGAAAATGGTTGAAACTGAGAATGAGATAAGCTGATTTAATTCCATTCAAATTCGAAGTTTCAACTAACATATTTTATCCTAATCCAAACCAAAATTTTTTAAAACTTGGTGTATATAAATATATATACATATTCATAATTTTGGCTACACTAAAATTACCTCTCAAATAATCCGAATATACAGTAGGAGGAAGGTAAACCAAGCTCAATTTGCACCCAAACTTGCAACTAATTTCATATTAAAGCTAGCTTAGGGTGGTTATTAAAAATAAATATTTTATAATTTATTTTGATTGTTTGTTTGTTAATAGTTACTTGATTGTTTCTGCCATTACTTTATATTAGCTTGTTAATTGCTTATTCACATGACTTTAATGATTATTCTTGCATAAATGGGTGTGAAATTGTTCTTACAATTAAAAAAAAATTTAAGTTAGAAGATTGTATAAAAATCCAGTTCTGAAAATGACTTAATTGAAGCATTAAACGATGTTATTTTAAAATTTTAATTGCATAATTGCGTTCAGAATGATCTATTTTGTTAAACTGGAAAGTTTGAGGATCACCGGAGGTGGCGGTGGGGTGAACACACCCCCACAAGGGCAGCAAGTGAGGGTCACGCGCGGCCCAACCCGCCACTATTATATAAAAAAAAAATTTGACGCACAGTTTACATATTTAAGTACTCAAAACTTCAACACAAAAATAATAGTAGTCTAGTGGTTGCAACATAGGAGTTAGGAATTAGAGTGCATGAGTTCAAAACTTAAAAACAAGAATACTTGGTGAAAGAGTGGTTACATAGTTGGGTTAAAGTGGTTACATAGTTGGGTTTCTAACCAAATAATCTTGGGTTCAAACCCTTGCCCAAGCTCTTTTTTCTTTTTTTTGTGCTTTGGTTTTAATTATTGTTTAATGATAAGTTTTCCCGAAAATTAGCAATAAAATTAGGAAAAAAATTAATATTTTCTGAAAATATAAAATATTTTGAATAATTTTTAGATTTCAAAAATTATATTTATTATCATTTATAACTCAATAAAATAATAATAAATAGAAGGGAAAATAGTTTTGAAATATGGAAAAATATTTTACTTGGTCAGGAAATTATTCTACCTTAAAGTAAGTCATCTTTTAGGAAAATGTAATTTTTGGATAATCTTGTAAGATGTTTGTTTCTTTACTTTATTAATATTTTATAGTTACAAAAATATTAATAAAATGCATATAATTAATAAGATATTAATAAAATGTATATAAAGCTTGAGAAAATTATAAAAAAATATTCCTATATTGCTTGAACTTGAATTTAAGACAAAAATGATGGGTAGTTGATGAAAATCATATTAACTTGAACTAAAATACGTCACTTATGCTTGATGTAGTCGAGTTTAGTGGACTGAGTCCGGTCCTATACTCAATAGGGTATTGTAACTCTTGACTATGCTATTAAATGGCATAGGTAGTTCATGTTGTCATGATAATTCATCATTTCATTACCTACTTGCAAACCTTAATGTGCATAATATAATACAAAGCACTCTTCGATTTCATGTTGTAACTTGCTGGATAAATAGACACCTACTTGGAATATCATTGAAAAATACGGACACACGTAATAACGATATATATAGATATGTATGTATATATATATATATATATGGTATTTTGCCGGTGATATATCCTTAACACGCTTAGAGTAGGGTAAGCCCGATACTTTACTTTTTGTGTGCCCGGTTGAGATGA